>LPNX010041375.1:0-132524 GCA_001517045.1 Pseudotsuga menziesii
AAAGGAAAAACACAATTTAATATTTATAGTATATAAAATAAAATGCATTCTTTCAACATGTGTGGATTATTACGGTCTTCCCCATATCCACATAAATACATAGTAAATGATTTATGTGATAACTAAATAATGGCACAACCATTTCCCCATCATTGCAAATGGATGGAATGGTCATCTCCTGTCCTGATGTTTTTGTGCTTCCATAGGGGTGGCTAGCATTCAAATTTCAATCGGAAGAGGATGTGGCCCTTGTCCTTGTTGGTGTTTGGAAATGGGACAGTTCCAGCCTAATTTTAAAACGTTGGACGCCACTATTCGACCCATGTTCAGAGAGGTATGATACTATTCCTATCTTTTGTAACATTACTGAAAGAATCCTGGAATGTTTATGTCGATAACACTGAAGTGCTTCCTGCAGTGCATTTCGCCACCAACCTCAAATGCATTAAGGAAGTATCTATTTCTTGGTATGTTAATAATAAGGCTCAGGAACTTTGGGATCTTGTGGATATTGAGTTACTGCTGGATGAGTCCTTTAATAAGGTGGGTTTTGGTTTTTCTTCTGAGGAGGACAAGGCCTCTTTGATTGAGTTGGAGTCTAGTAAGAGTAAAATTTTACTGGACTGTGAAAATGAGGCTAGACAGAAAAGAAGGGCAACTTGGCTCTTATGTGGGGATGATAATGCTCCTTTTTTCATAAATATGTTAATCATAGGAAGAATGTAAACTCTATATGGAAGATTGTGGATGATCGGGGATTTCTTGTTGAGGGTTTTGAAGCTATTTTTGGGGTAGGGGTTCATCATTTTGAGTCATTATTTTAGGAAGACTAGAATCTTCATCTCCCTAAAATTATGCAGATTGCGGATAATTTTCCAACTTCCATTTCTGTAGAGGAAAATGGTGATCTTATGTGTCCTGTTTCTTTGACCGAGATTCAGTCTATTTTATTTGTGAGTAAAAATGATAAGAGTCCAGGACAGGACGTGATACCTGTTGAGGTCTACAGGACATTGTTTGACGTGTTAGGACTGGATTTATTACAGGTTATTGAGGATTCTCGGAAATGTGGCAAAATTCCTGCTATTTTTAACTCTACCTTCATAGCCTTGATTCCAAAATTTGATTCCTTGAAATCCTTTGAAGATTTTAGACCTATATCTTTGTGCAATTTTAGTTACAAGATTATTGGTAAAATCATATCTACTCGAATTAGGAAGGTGCTTGGTAGATATATATATCTAATGAGCAGTTTGGTTTTTTGCCTGGGAGATAGATTCATGATGTTGTGGGGGTCATTAAGGAGGGTATGCATACTATTTACAGTAAACATTTAAAATCCGTGGTCTTGAAAATTGACTTATCCAAAGCCTATGATCAGGTCAATTGGACTTATTTAAGGGTTCTTTTATCTAAAATGGCTTTTGTTGTGCCTTTTATCACTTGGGTTATGAGCAGTCTATCTTCTATGTCTTTTGCTCTATTGATTAATGGAGTGGCAACATCTGTCTTCAGATCTAGGCATGGGCTCAGGAAAGGTTTCCCACTTGCACCCTTGCTTTTTATGATTGTTGTGGAACGTCTAGGTAGGGCTCTATGTTCAGCTAAAGAGTGTGGGAATTTTCATGGTATTTCTTTTGGCAGTAATATTACATTAACTCATGTACTTTTTATGGATGACATTGCAATGGTATCTTATGGTTATGAACAATATTTATCTACTTTGCATGAGGTCTTATTGGTTTTTTGTAAAGCTTTCGGGATGGTGATTAATGGGGATAAATCCTCCTTCTATTACTCTGTTTTGGATGAATCTGAGATGATATCTTTATAGAATATTTTTTCCTTTTCTGTTGTTAAAATTGAGAGTGGTGTGAAGTATCTCGGTTTTCACCTCAAACCCTATAGATATTTGATGAAAGACTGGGATTGGCTGATAGCTAAGGTTGAAAAAAGAATTAAAAACTGGAGTTTTAGATGGCTGTCTAAAGGAGTTTTCACCTCGAACCCTGTAAAAGGTTCCAAACACTCTTGGCAGCAAGTGCTTTAGCAAATAAAGCATGTATTTTCAACCCCCAGCCTCCCAGAAATTTTGGGTTTGCCAAAACCTTCCACGATGTCCATGGTAGACCATATGAGGAATCAGTATTACCAGCCCATAAAAACTTAAAACAGATTTTCTGAATCTTCTCAATAACACCCATCGGGATCCAGAAATGCATCCAATAGACCGGTATAGCTTCAAGAACATATTTAACCAATGTGAGACTTTGGGTTCATATAGCCATTCATAAATATATTAGGCCTTTATCTTTATTGGACTGGATTAGAGTCACAGTTAAGAAAAAAAGGTGTATTTCCATTTGCTGGAAAGCGGTCCTTTGGTCTTTTGACCTTATCAGACATTATCGTGTTTGGAAGGTTGGTAGTGGTGCTGATGTACGCATAGGTATGGATCCTTGGGTGGGATGCAGGTGGATACATTTGTTACCTTCATTATTGACTGATAAATTACACACTGCTGGAATATTTTTTCTTAAAGACATTGGATGTCTAGGTGTATCTATTATGAGCGAATAGGATTGGATTTCAGCAGATAATCTTGGTATAGTGGATCATTAGGAAATCAATGCCTGGAATGGTTATTTGTCTAATCTTAGAACCAGCCATGTCAGGCTCTCCAATGATGCCGATGTGCTAGTATGGAATCAATCTAAATCAGGTAAGTACTCTCCAAAAGTTGGTTATTTGCAGTCGATTCTGGATAAGAATGACGTGGAAATCACTTGGTGGTGGCATTTGCTTTGGAAGCTTAAATGTCCTCTTAAATCCAAAATTTTCTACTGGTTTTTATTTTCAGGTAAAGCACTTACTTGGGATGTCCTCTGCAGAAAGGGAAGGGAGGGACCTGGTAGATGTTATCTTTGCAAGCTTGAAGTTGAATCTAACTTTCATCTTGGGGTGGATTGTTTTTTCACTAGAAGTGTTTGATATGAGATTGAATCTAAGCTCAAGCTTAGGAATTTATGGTATGGAGACTCGGTTTTATCATGTTTGAAGAGCTGGTGCCTCAATGAGGCGTTGAAGCATATCAGAGTTTTAACTATTATTGTCTCATGGTTCATATGGAAGGCTAGAAATCATAGTTATTTTAATGATATCACTCCTATGCCTTGTCTGGTAACATCTTTTTGTTTGGGGATTTTGAACTATTATCCTCAGGATAATTGTGGTTTGAACATCAGGAATGTAGTTGAAGAGAACATTGATTCATCCTTTCCTTAAGGGTATTTTGATGGTTTAGTTGCTGGAAATCCACAAATCTGTGGCGCTGGGGGACTTCTTTTTATTAGTGTTGATCTTTTTTATACTTTTAAAGCTGGTCTAGGTCTTGGTACTAATAACCTTGCTGAGTTAATTGCTTTAAATCTTCTTCTTACTTTGGCACTGTAAAACAGATTTCTAATTTGCAGATATTTGGAGATTCCCAGCTGGTTATTAATTGGGTTACAGGTAAGTTCATAATACAAAATATGTTGCTTTCGCAGGTTCCTCAGGAAGTGATCAGAATATCTAATATGTTCGAGAGGGTAGAATTCAAGCATATCTATCGTGAACGAAATTCTAAGGTAGATGTATTAGCTAAAGATGGAGCAATTGTACCTAAAGGTTACTGGCATATTACTGAGTCTTGAGCAGATGAAATATTTGAGTCCATTCAATCCTTTTTATGATGGCTGTTAGTGGGGTTTTTTTTTATGAAAATGAATGTTTATATTTGGGCAAGTTTCATGAATAGTATGGACTAGATTTTGTTGGTTAATACCATTTTGGCGAAACATAATATGTCTGTTTTTTTGTTTAATTGAGGTATGTTTTTATAAGATTATCTACATTTTGTGATGATTCTTTGTAAAGAATGCTTTTACAATTTTCTAATATACTTTGGGAGCATGGACAAATATCATCATCTGAAGAATGTAATTTGTACTTTATATATATAAATTACATTTTTTCTATGGCAAAAAAAATGGATGGAATTAAAAAATAGCCATATGGTTCAGATCGAGACATATGCCAAATACAACAACCAAAAGCAATAAAATTAAACGCTGGGATTTCATGCCAGAATCAAAATATAAAAACGCGTGCAAGTGTTAGTGTTGGGTTAGAAATCCAATTATAAAAAGAATAGGAAGATGAACGAGTATAGATCCAATACCTACATGCTGGAAGCCATAAATGGTTTAGATCCAATACATGGATTGAATTATAAATTGTAGATAATTCAATCAATATACCCATTTCGAATCACATCTTTGCAGCATCAAGATCATAAAAAAAAACGTAGGTATACTTATCATAAATCTCATATATGAAGGTAAAGGTAAAACACAATCATTCCAACTACGGTCCATAATTGATTTCAATGAAAAAGCATGAATAAAAATTATAAAATCATAGATATATGGTTATCTAGATCTGGCAAATGCAAAAACGTTTTCAACTGAAGAGTTTTAGCTTTAGCTTGCACAACAATCTGCTTCAAGATTCTATTCCGCCCACTCTTGCTGGTTGCCGTAGATTAGTGTCCTTCGCTATGGCCGATAACAATCACATAGGAAACATTCCCCAAGAACTGTGCGTTCTCCCCAAGTTACAATTCATTGGCTTGGGAAGAAACAATCTGACCGGCACAATCCCGGCCTGCTTGGGAAACATATCCTCTTTGGAGCTCATGGATTTCACTGACAACCACCCTCACGGAAGTGTTCCCTCTGATTTGGGTATGTTAAGCCACGTAAAGATCATAGATCTGTTTGGAAACCATCTGTTAGGACAAATTCCATCTTCCTTGTCTAACTGCACCAATCTTGACACACTACATCTAGGTCAAAACCAGTTGACTGGTCACATTCCCACGGAGTTGTGCAGCAAGAACACCTGCTTGATGGCAATCTATCTGGGTTCTAATCAGTTGAGTGGCACTCTATCTACTTCCCTCATCAATTGTACGAACCTTCAAATCACCTCCTTACATGGTAACCAGCTCAGTGGAGTAGTACCCATGGAATTGGGGAAGATGACGCAGCTCGAGTTTCTTTACTTGGGCCGTAATCAGCTGGTTAGCGGCAGCACCAGTGATCAAATTTGAAGGGCAAGGTCCCATTTCACTTTCAAGGGCTGTGAGATATTGAACCCTTCATAGTTGACATGTAAAAATAAATACTTCTTTTCATTTGAAAATGTAAAAGTACATCAAAATTTCAGTGCCTTTAAACACCAGAGAGAGTTCAAAGAGTTCTCTGACTTGAAGCACTGTGGTAACACCAAGTGGGGTAACCTCTTATCAAGGCCCGGTCTATGCAAGTAGTTTCAAAAAGGTACATAACATTACAAGAAGAAAGATACATAATATTACAAGAAGAAAGGTACATAAGATTCTATGCAGTGGACCTATCTTAAATTTGCGAAAACCTAACCTCCACGTTGGAAGTTATTGAGTGAAATGTTTGGGGTGTTGTTGCTGAGCCAGCAATGAACTGCTACGTGCTTAAGCCCAGAGCATTGAATTGCTGGCTCGCTAATATTCATGAATTGCTTTCATGCAAGTTGCAACATACAACATCTTGACCGCTTTCATCTTATAATACCTCAAATCAGAAAATCAGAATTGGAATGAAGAAATTGAACAATAGCAAGGACAACAAGTCTTCTGCTATTAAGATGCCCTGAATTAAAAAACCCTCACATAACCCAAAAATTTGAAAAAATATTAAACTAACATCTTATAATACCTAAAATCAGAAAATCAGAATTGGAATAAAGGAAAACCCTCACATAACCCAAAACTTTGAAAAAACCTTAAACTAACATCTCATAATAACTCAAATCAGAATTGAAATAAACGAATTAAATAATAGCGAAGACAACACCTCTGAGTCTTCTGCCATTAAGATGCCCTGAATTAAAAAAACCCTCACATAACCCAAAACCATACCGCTAATGGTTTTTTGACTTCACAAAATTCCAGCGAAAACAAAGCTTTGGAGGTCCCTTTTGGTAAACCAGATACTATGCCTGACCTGCTGAAGGGCTCATGTTTGAAACTCGGTCTCCCATATGCTTTTATGTTCAAACTTACTATCATTATAATAAGTGCACAATCCTCCCATGGTGACAAGGGATCACTGCTGCAAACTAAAAAATTTGGCTAGGGCTTCAGACTAGGGCTGCAGACTAAGGCTAGGTCTCCAAAGAAAATCACTACAGACTTTATAGTAATTGCAGGTGAAAAACTACTGACATTGTACCAGAGAAAATCACTCGTCTCTTACAATGGCTGAAGAAGAGAGCAATTTATCTCTTAGAAAATATTTAAGCCATTTAGTATCAACTGCTTATTTTATATCGGAAGAAGACCAATGCATCGTGTACATTCATGAGCTATATTGTTAATCGGCATCAGTGACAACTAGTACAGACGAGTTTCTTGGACAATAATTATTACATGAGATGATGAGAATACGAGGAAAACTTCAAGGTTGCCATAATGGAATCCGTGCATGGGCAGGCCCCAGAATTTGAGATAAGTTCAAAGAACAGTAATTAAGTCAGCGATCGCTTGCATAAAATAATACAGGGAAATTAGGGCGGCCTGCCATCACATTAAAGTTAATTAAAGTCAAGCTATCGCTTACATAAATAATTGACAAAAAGTTGTCTGGCCAGGCTTGACATTAACCAGAACATTGAATGAATTAATGAATGCACTTCACGTTTGGCATGTGAGACTGGAAAGACGAAGCTACCAAGTAACTGCAGAATCGTTTCTACGTCATTGGTCTACGAAATAATCACATTCCCCACGCATAGGAAACTTACAGAGAGATGCCACTGAACTAACAGTGACTGAACGTCAATTTTATGTACAGGTTTTTAAATGTACTTTCATTTTCAACAAACCATCTAGTCTGGATGGCTGATTAGATTCAGCATTGAGGGTGATAAGACTCCCAAAGGAGCTCTCTGCTCTTTCTAATCTTGTCTACATTTGATGATGAAATATTTTATTTTTGACAATGTTGAATTGAAAAATGGTAACTTTGCAGTTTAAGATAGATGGTTTTTTTTTAATTGGAGGAACTGAATAGTAAAATTGCAACCATCACATTAATAACAGAGATGGATCAAGAAAAAGACCTCAAATTTATAACAGAGATGGATCAGAAAAGAGACCTAAGATCCTTTTTAAAGTATCATAATCACTATTCATTTATATCAATTTGACTTACTTCTTAATTTAGTATATGAATTTGACTTAAGTCTTCATTTATACTCATTCTATAATTCATGGCAGTAGCTTAAATCTGAGGTCAAATGGTGTCTTTCCAATGGCTAAGACAGTAGGTTAAATGTTGTGTTTTCAATCTCCAAGATATGTATTTTGAATTTTATTAATCTATATTTCTAACAAATTTATAATTGAGGTAGATTCAAAGTGTTAAATTGGATTTCTAATTACTTATGTATTAGAATGACGGGTTGATATTGACTCAAACTTGGAAACCTATAATACATAAACTAAGCAAAAATAATAAGCACTTGATGAATATCAAATAAAATATTTTGCCTTAATTCACTATTTATAGAATGAACATAGCATCACATTCTAGTGAGACTTTGGACTCTGGACTCAACTAGAGAATCCAAAACATACCTAGAGATCGACATTACAGACAAACACAGGTTTCTTGGTTGAAATAAAATATTTTTAATTATCTATACATTTTTAGTATTGTATTTTGAATTTTATCAATCTATATTTCAAACAAATTAATAACGGAGATAGAATCAAAGTGCAAAATCCATTTTTGTATTTGGATTTCTAATTATTTATATTTCTATCAAATTTTTAAAAGAGAGATCTGAAAAAACAAAAAATAATAAAGTTGATTTATCTTAGTTATATTTCTAACAAATTTATAATAGAAATAGAATCAAAATGCTAAATCCATTTTTGTATTTGGATTTCTAATTATCTATATATCAATCAAAATTTTAACAGAAAGAACTAACAAAAAAACATTAAAATTGATTTATCTTGGTTAAATCTAGGAGTAGTTTGAACTAGTTGTAAAATGGTATTTTTCTATTAGTTTAGATACCAAAAGGGGAAATGGTGTTTTTCTATTTACTCAAAATAATAAGTGAAGAAATGGAATGTAAATTAGTGTTTTTTTACCAAGTTAAACTAATAAGAAGGAAACCAGTTTTAGTTTAAGATTTTATTAACATCATTTTTAATTGATGAAATCTTAAATATTTGATGTTTCAATTAGAAGCTTAAAAGAAAAAATTAAAATATAAATCCACTCTCTTCTTCTTGAAACAAAATTTCACTTAGATAAGAACCCATAGAAAAAATCAATTATAAAAAACAAGTTCTGTATGCAGAAGAAATCTTAATTTAGCATGGATTTATACTGGTATGGAAAAGCAGAAAAGACTCTGTTGTTCATAGAAATATAGTTCAAAATCTGAACTTCTCTTCCCCTGAATTGCTCTCTCTGTGTGAAGTCAGGGTCACTAACTTGCCATGAATATATATGAAGCCATGAATCATGATTAAAAGAGATCGTTCATGAAATTACCAACCTGATTGTTACAGGTCGTTCAAAGTACCAAAAAGTCAGAATATATGAAACCTAAATTATAGCTCATTCAACCTAACTATCTGCACGAATGATTGTTCGTTCCAGCCTTTGAATCCCCAGCTCCAATCGAGAAAGAAGCAGGTTTTTAAGGTCTCGTCGCTGGCCAGGAAGGATGAAACAACGATAAAGAAGAATGATACAATGAAAGCAAATCTGGATGGGAAGAATAAATCATGCCAAGAAAAGAATAACAGAACAAATAACGCTATAAATAGTTTTAAAATATCCTAAAGTAGCAAAAAGGCCCCAAAGGGCATCTAATGGAAGCGGCTTATAGAATGGTTTTTTCGATGAATCTATCATGGGAATGCTTTTTATAAATATATTATATATCAGGCATAGCCTTTACAGACTGATCTGAGGGCTTCTAAACCTAGGGAAGATTCCCCATCATATCCATTAAATGAAAAGACAGCATAGAAAAATTTACTACTTTAAGCTGGCGTATAAAGGAAAGGGGGTTAGTATTAAAATAAGTTAGGTAGTGTTTGAGGTGCACCCATTAATAGAACATGTTTATTATATGCTTTACAGAAACCGCTGCTGGCCGGTTTCACTTGACAGAGGTCCTGTCATTGAGCGTAGAGGCTTCTTATATCGATAAAAGGCTCTCAACCATCAACTTGACTCAATAAAAATGCACGAAAGATACCGCCTAAAGGCTATCATCAAAAAAGGCACCCCAGGAGGGAAAGAGATAGGAAGGCAACAAAGAGGGAATCCATGACTTAGCGGTCCATGGAAAAGTACCAAAAAGTTAGAATAAATCTGGAAAGCACTTCCAGATTTATGATTAGAGCGAAGGCTGGTTTAATACAAGCAGGGTTCATAGAAGGGACTGGTAGAGTCTGTAAATCTGAGAAGATTGAGTCCAGTACTAGACTAGTATCTAGTGGGCTTGGAAGCATGTCCTTACGCAAAATAAAGAGAGACACTTGTAAATTCAATTAAAAAAGCACTTAAAAGAGTCAATGTAAATTTGAGAAGCTTGAGTCCACTAAACTGTTGTGGGCTTGGATAATGGGGCCTAGAGTTTTTGGAGTCTCCCACTATGGTTTGTAAGTAGAAATTACAAAAGTGAAATATTTTACAATTATGAATCCAGAACTGTCCCACCCCAATAGCAGTTATTAGGGTTATTTCCCCCGTCGTATTCCCTCAATAGATGTTTTATAGCAGTTCCATCATCATGGTAATTTAGGGTTCTATCTATAAAGGCGTATCCCCTTCCTCCCCTTTAAGGATAAGAGCTAGGGCTAATTTCCTTTCGCCAATCAGTTGGGCCTATAATACACGATTGGTTTTTATAAATCCACCATTTCAAGACCAGTACAAAACAGTGAAAAGTTATCACAATCCTATTGAATTATATTCACATGTTCATTCCATGGCTAAAAAATTATCATAATCCTTATTGATTTCAATTCACAAATCCTTGGCTACAAATCGCTCAGAGTTTGTTAAGGCTGTCACAATTTAGAATATACAGAGAGAAGGAAGCCGGCAATGGCAGCCATCAAAGGCTCAGTATTTGACATATGTTTTGTATAAATATATTGCAACAATATATGGTCATAAATAGCATTTAGATACTGGAAACTGGCCGGAAGGGAAGGATACATTTGTGGGCAACTGTATATAAACAGGGAAGAATACAACAACTAGTAAACTGATATGGCATATTACAGAATGGACATATTACATTAATACGTAACACCAACCATTTAAACAGAAATGGCCACAGTACACGTAACACTAACCAGTTGAACTACAATGGCCATAGACGCCAATGGGCTGACTCCTTGATCTTCGAACAGCCGGTTGCCGAGCCAAAACACAAGGATGGAACTCCCCTGCACCAGGAACACTGCAAATGAAAACCCTAAAATCCAAATGAACACTGCAGCCTACAGGATCCATTTAAAACCAAAACACTGAAAGCTGTGAGCGGACTCGTCACTCGGGGGAGGAGTTAATATGAAATGATAGATTACCAAATTCCAATTTAGTGATTACATAGGTGACAGTACACTGATTTAAATTAGCCTATTTCACCGAGGTCCGAAATTCGAATCACTGTATAATGTATTAATAATTTAATATTATGTATTTCAATTTCTGGGTGACGGGTGTCACGGGTGAGGGGTCCCACTGTCCACATGGCACAAGCCCTGGCCCCCAGCTGCCCCAGACTCAACCCACTTAAAAACTATTGACGGGCAGATTTTGGATCAGCCCTTCTAGTGAAATTTTTAAAAACCTTTTACCATTTCCTGATTGACAGGCATATTCGGTAATTGAATTTATTTAGCATGTTAAAAAAAAAAATCGGTCTTCTATGACGGGTAAAAGGGCCCTTGGCGGGCCCTGAAGGATTCAAATTTGGAGCCCGAGCACCACGACCTTGCCCATTCTTACTGCTCTTATTAATTGTTCCACCCTACGCCTAATATACTTATCCAGTAATAATCTTAAGGGACGTTTGCACTCTTCTATAGGCAACCTCTCCACGAAAATGTACTACTTTGACTTCAACACTAATGGATTATCAGGAGAAATACCTCAAGAGATTGGAAACCTCACCATCTTATCACTCCTTGCTTTAGATGACAATTATTTCATAGGGGCATTACCATCTTCACTTAAAATGCTTCCAAACTTGGAGAGGATATATATGGAAAACAACAGCTTACAAGGAAATATCCCAATGGAAATCAGGCAACTCAAAAGCTTAGGGATTTTGGATTTGGGGAGAAATAATTTTACTGGAAGGATCCCTAATTCTATTGCCCATCTTCAGCAACTAAGATATCTTTATCTTTCCAATAACCGATTATCATGTAATATACCTATAAATCTAGGGAAATGCACAAACTTATTAGATCTAGACTCATCATACAATTTGCTTAACGAGCCCATACATCTCGAAGTAGCATATCTTGCAAATTTAGCTTTCTCTTTCAACCTTTCGAACAATTTATTGCATGGACCCATCCCTTTGGGATTGAGCAAGATGACTATGGTTCAAACGATAGCTGGATACATCCCAAGTTGGATTGGAAGGTGCAAAGAATTAGAATACTTGAATCTTTATTGCAATACACTTGAAGGCCCAATTCCAATGTCACTCGGTGAACTTCAAAGTCTTGTGGACATGGATTTCTCCTCCAATAATTTGTCAGGTAGAATACCCATGTCCTTGGAAAAACTCAAAATGCTCAGGAAATTGTATTTCTCTTTTAACAACTTGTCTGGAGAACTCCCAAAAGGTGGAGTTTTCAAAATACTTGATGCCATGGCATTTATGGGAAATCCTAGGCTCCGTGGACCCTAGGTAAGTCTATCACCATGTTCCGCTCACAAACATAAAAGTGTTTCACATATGAAAAGAGTTATCATGTTTTTTGTTGCAGTTGTGATCATTATTGCAACGTGTTTATTTTTGGTATTTTTTGGGAAACAAAAGTGCAAGAGGCATATTCCTATAGAGGTTGAGACATTTTTAAATGTCGGGCATCAAAGAATTTCCTATGGAGAGCACATCACCGCAACAGAGGAATTTAGTAATGCCAACTTATTAGGAGTTGGAAATTTTGGGAAAGTGCACAAAGGGGTTCTAGATGATGGCACAATCATTGCAGTGAAGCTTCTAAATATCAAAAATGAAGGGGATCACAAGAGTTTTGATAAGGAGTGCAAAGTATTGAGCAGAGTTAGGCACTGAAATATTATTAGAATCATAACCTCTTACTCAGACCACCAAATCAAAGCTTTGATATTCCCATTCATGTCAAATGGAAGCCTAGAGAAGTGGTTATATCCTGGAGATGGAGTTGCAAGTAGTTTGAGTTTGATTCAAAGGTTGAATATAGCAATAGACATTGTACAGGGCATGGTCTATCTCCGTCACCATTGTTTCATACAAGTGATCCATTTTGATCCGAAACCAAACAATGTGCTTCTAGGTGAAGATATGACAGCGTATCTAATAGACTTTGGCATTGCTACCATATGTTTTTCAAACTCCGAGGATTTAGCTCTCACATCCACACATGCGCTCAAGGGATCTGTAGGGTACATTCCTCTAGTTATTATTTGAGATAGATAGCATATTAGGGAATGCCATGACTTTTCTATTTTATTCAAACTTCTAATGATGAACATTTTAATGTGGATGTTTGAATGCAGAGTATGGATTGGGTGGGCGTGTCACAACAAAAGGTGATGTTTATAGCTATGGGGTAGTGCTGTTAGAGATGTTCACTAGAAAGAAACCCACCCACAACATTTTTGTGGATGGAATGAACTTGCATAAATGGGTGGGTAACTATTTTCCAAACCAAGTTGGGGAAGTAGTGGATAGGAGTTTATTAAGGAGGAATAGCACCATCATTGAAGAAGATAAGGAACTCAATTGTATCAATCACCTTGTAACTGTGGGTTTTCTTTGTACAAAAGAATCCCTTGAAGGACGACCTACAATGATTGAAATTTTGGGTATGTTACAAAACATCAAAGAGACTTTTTTGGTAGCTAATGGCATTCCAAAATTCCAATCAGATATAACACATTTGCTAGGAAGCACAAGCACTGCTTGCAATAACATTGGTGAAGGCCAAAGTTCTTTTGCGCTATAGTCTAGTGTAATGGAGAAATGGTTGTATAATAGGACCATAAAGTAATTTGAGTCCATGTAATTAGTTCCATGTAGTTTGAGTCCCATTCTCTTCTCCTTTTGTAAGTAACCTATTTATTTGACTCTTATTCTCTACTACTCTATGTATGCTTGATGTTGGGTTCAAGTGAGTGTAAAAACTAAAATTGCGTATATCATCAAGAACATGTTGGAAATGTTTATGCATCTATAAAATCCCCTTTATTTTTAAAAAAAATTATACATATAAATCTTATTACATCTACAATAAAATGCATTACAATTCAATTTTATTTGTGTTCTTTGAGCCAAATAAGTGTACCAAGCAGTATGTATTTGTTTAGAAGATTAAACATAAAATCAACATTTTTTTCCTTGTTCATGAACTTATCACTTCAAATAAAAACCCATAACATGTTGACAAACACGATATTTTGTATACTTTTCCATATATTTAGGATTACACCAAAACTTTGAATTTGTAATTGTGTCAAAACATATCAATCAATAAGACATGACAACCTTTATCTAAACTTTGTTGGGAATTATGTTGAGCACTAACTTTTATAGACCTAAAAGGAATTGGGTTGGACACTTACTTAGAGAGTTACTTAGTAAATTGAGTAGGGAAATTATTCTTATGAGCTGAATATTTAAAGATTGATTATATTTTTAAGATTTAGAATTTATCATTACACTTTCAATTATTTAAAGACAACCAATTATTTTAATTAATATTATTTTTTAATAAGTAAAGGATTTTCTTAAAAATACAGAGTCTTAAATGAAGACTCGTGAGAGGAAAATAGTTGGGCACCTAAGTAAATCATTTTTTTCTAAATGAGCTAAAAAGACTAGGGAGTTGTATTGCCTAGGGATAATCAATAGGCTAAGAAAAAACATACATTTAAGCCTTCTAGAAGCACATTTTTACAACAATTAATTGAAAAATAGTCATACTGACATAAAAACAAAGTCAAATAGAAACTAGTGGCTTCTAACATGAAATGATAAACTCAAAACATCATTTCCTCCCTTCCTGATAAGTCACATTGGGATCTATTTGATTATTCTCACCTCCACCTTGCTAGGTGTTGGTGAAATAAGTCCATCAGGTAGATGCAAGGTAGAAGTTGGTCTTCATCTTGTTGAGCTCATTGATTCTGCAATTCAACATGCTCAAAATAATTTATTGATGTTCACTATGGTTCTCTGAATTAAGGTACTTTCCTCCAATTCTTGTTGCAATATATTCCTTATTGTGTCAAAACAATGCTAGGAGATGTTTAGTGTTTGTACTTTCCACATAGTTTTCGCAAGATGTTTCACTGGTTTCCTATTGTATTTACAAAGGACCTCATCCATCATGGATAATCTTTTACAATTACAACTTTTTCCAAATCCTACAAAACCTTTATGGTTTCCTTAGAACGCAATTATATATACTTTTGTGATAAAACTAGATATATGTTTGTGGATCAGATTTGAAGTAGATTATGGATCAGATTTGAAGCATATTATGAAGCAAATTTAAAGTAGATTATGGAGTAGATATGAGGCAAATTATGGAAGTTCCAGAATATTTTATCCCAATGCAATATTCTTTTTATTAATTTAATGGAAGTGTAGGAGGATTTTATATGCTTCCCTCGTCAATTGTACAAACATTCAAATCATCTTAGGGAATATATCTGGCAAACAATAGCTTATAAGGAAATATCCCAATGGAAATCAAGCAACTTAAAAGTTTAGGGATTTTAGATTTGGTGGAAATAATTTGACCGGAAGGATTCCTAATTCTATTGCCTACGTTAAGTAGATAAAATATTGTTATCTTAACAAGAACCAACTATCCGGAAATATACCTATAAGTCTGGCGAAATGCACAAACTTATTAGATCTAGACTTATCATACAATTTGCTTAGCGGGCCCATACCTCCCGAAGTAGCATATCTTGCAAATTCAGCTTTGTCTTTCAACATTTCAAACAATTTATTGAATGGATCCATCCCTTTGGGACTGAGCAAGATGAATATCGTTCAAGCTATAGATATTTATGCAAATCAATTAACTTGATACATGTCATTGGAAAATCTCAAAATGCTCATCAAATTGAATTTCTCTCTCAACAACTTGTCAAGAGAAGTTCCAAAAGACGGAGTTTTCAAAATACTTGGTGCCATAGAATTTATGGGAAATCCTAGGCTCTGTGGACCCTAGGTACTTAAGTCTATCACCATGCTCTGCTCACAAACATAAAAGTGTTTCACATATGAAAAGAGTTTTCATGTTTATTGTTGTAGCGGCAATCATTATTGTATTGTGTTTATTTTTAGGGAAACAAAATTGCAAGAGGCATATTCCTATAGAGGTTGGGGCATCTTTAAATGTGGGGAATCAAAGAATTTCCTATGGGGAGCTCATCACTGCAACAAAGGAATTTACTAATGACAAATTGTTAGGGGTTGGAAGTTTTGGGAAAGTGTACAAAGGGGTTTTAAATGATGGCACAACCATTGCAGTGAAGTTTCTTAATATAAAAAATGAAGAGGCCCACAAGAGTTTTGACAATGAGTGCAAAGTATTGAGTAGATTTAGGAACCATAATCTTATCAGAATCATAACCTCTTATTTAGATCACCAAATCAAAGCTTTGATATTCCCATTCATGTCAAATGGGAGCCTAGAGAAGTGGTTATATTCTAGAGATGGAGTTGCAAGTAGTTTGAGTTTTATGCAAAGGTTGAATATTGCAATAGACATTGCACGTGGCATGGCATATCTCCATCACCATTGTTTCATACAAGTGATCCATTGTGATCTAAAACCGAACAATGTGTTTCTAGGTGAATACATGACAGCATATTTAATAGACTTTGGCATTGCTACCATATGTTATACAAACTCCAATAATTTATCTCTCACATCCACACATGCACTCAAGGGATCCATAGGCTACATTCCTCAAGGTATTATTTGAGATAGATAACATGTTAAGGAATGTCATGAGTTTTCTATTTTATTAAAAATTGTGAATGAGAAATCTTTTAATGAGGATGTTTGACTGCAGAGTATGGATTGGGAGGACGTGTCACAACAAAAGGTGATGTTTATAGCTATGGAGTAGTGATATGGGAGTTGCTCACTAGAAAGAAACCCATCCATAACATGTTTGTGGAGGGAATGAACTTGTAGAAATGGGCGGGTATCCATTTTCCAAACCAAGTTGGGGAAGTAGTGGATAAGAGTTTATTAAGGAGTACTAGTACTATCATTGAAGAATATATGGAACTCAGTTGTGTCAGTCACCTTGTAAGTTTGGGTTCGCTATGTACAAAAGAATCCCTTGAAGGACGACCGACTATGAATGAAATTGTGAGTATGCTACAAAACATCAGAAATAAGTATTTGGAAACGATTGGCATTCCAAAATTCGTATAAGATATAACGTATTTTCTAGAAAGTACAAGAACCGCTTGCAATAACATTGATGCCGACCAGAGTTCTTCTATGATATAATATATTGTAAGGGAGAAATGGTTGTATAATTGAACCATAAAGTAATTTAAGTCCATGTAGGCCGAGTCTCATTCTTTTCTCCTTAGGTAAGAAACCTATGCCATGAAGAACATAAAATTACATATGTTGGGTTCAAGTTAGATTAGAAAATAAAATTACATATGCCATGAAGAACATATTGGAAATTTTATGCGACTATAAAATCCCCTTTCCTTATATTAGGAAAACTTTATTCATATAAATCTTACTAGATCTACAATAATTGCACTACAATTCAATTTTATGTGTTGTTCTAGCCATATAAGTATACTAAGAAATTTATATCTGTCTTGAAATATTAAAGAGAAAATCAACACTTTTGTTTCTACACCATTCATGAAGTTATCAATTCAAATAAAACCAAGAACATGTTGATGGATATGATGTTTTTTTATACTTTCCATATATTCATGATTACAACAAAACTTTGCAATTAAACTTGTGGAAAATGATTAATCAATAAGACATAACTACTTTATTCTCAAATTTCTTAGGAATTATGTTGCGAAACTAACTTTCATGGACCTTAAAGGAATTGGGTTGGAAACGAGATGACAGATTGCTTTTTCGACTGATCTTTTAGATTTTGAGTTGCAATTCCGCCAATGGGTTGGGTGTGGTGGGGTTTCAGACCATTATCTGGTTTATTTATAGATTTTGAATAATGATTCAAAAGTACGGATCCCCTTAAAACTTAATGCTCATTGGTTGATGAATGAAGCTTTTGTAACATTACTGAAAGAATCCTGGAATGTTTATGTCGATAACACTGAAGTGCTTCCTGTAGTGCATTTTTCCACCAACCTGAAACGCATTAAGGAAGTATCTATTTCTTGGTATGTTAAGAATAAGGCTCAGGAACTTAGGGATCTTATGGATATTGAGTTACTGCTGAATGATTCCTTTAATAAGGTGGGTTTTGGTTTTTCTTCTGAGGAGGACAAGGCCTCTTTGATTGAGTTGGAGTCTAGTAAGAGTAAAATTTTACTAGACCGTGAAAATGAGGCTAGACAAAAAAGAAGGGAAACTTGGCTCTTATGTGGGGATGATAATGCTCCTTTTTTTCATAAATGTGTTTACCGTAGGAAGAATGTAAACTCTATCTGGAAGATTGTGGATGATGGGGGATTTCTTGTTGAGGGTTTTGAAGCTATTTTTGGGGCAGGGGTTCATCATTTTGAGTCATTATTTTAGGAATACTAGCATCTTCATCTCCGTGAAATTATGCAGATTGTGGATAATTTTCCAACTTCCATTTTTGTAGAGGAAAATGATGATCTTATGTGTCCTGTTTCTTTGACCAAGATTTAGTCTATTTTATTTGTGAGTAAAAATGATAAGAGTCCGGGACCGGATGGGATACCTGTTGAGGTCTACAGGACATTGTTTGATGTGTTAGGACCAGATTTATTATGGGTTATTGAGGATTCTCGGAAATGTGGCAAAATTCCTGTTGTTTTTAACTCTACCTTCATAGCCTTGATTCCAAAATTTGATTCCTTGAAATCCTCTGAAGATTTTAGACCTATATCTTTGTGCAATTTTAGTTACAAGATTATTGGTAAAATCATATCTACTCGAATTAGGAAGGTGCTTGGTAGATATATATCTGATGAGTAGTTTGATTTTTTGCCTAGGAGATAGATTCATGATGTTGTGGGGGTCATTCAGGAGGGTATGCATACTATTTATAGTAAACATTTAAAATCTGTGGTCTTGAAAATTGACTTATCCAAAGCCTATGATCAGGTCAATTGGACTTATTTAAGGGTTCTTTTATCTAAAATGGCATTTGTTGTGCCGTTTATCACTTGGGCTATGAGCAGTCTATCTTCCGTGTCTTTTTCTCTATTGATTAATGGAGTGGCAACATCTTTCTTCAGATATGGGCATGGGCTCAGGAAAGGTTTCCCACTTACACCCTTACTTTTTATGATTGTTGTGGAAGGTCTAGGTAGGGCTCTACGTTCAGCTAAAGAGTGTGGGACTTTTCATGGTATTTCTTTTGGCAGTAATATTACATTAACTCATGCACTTTTTATGGATGACATTGTAATGGCATCTGATGGTTCTGAACAATATTTATCTACTTTGTATGAGGTCTTATTGGTTTTTTGTAAGGCTTCCGGGATGGTGACTAATGGGGATAAATCCTCCTATTACTCTGTTTTGGATGAATCTGAGATGATATCTTTATAGAATAATTTTTCCTTTTCTGTTGTTAAAATTGAGAGTGGTGTGAAGTATCTCGGTTTTCACCTCAAACCCTGTAGATATTTGATGAAAGACTAGGATTGGCTGATAGCTAAGGTTGAAAAAAGAATAAAAACCTGGAGTTTTAGGTGGCTGTCTAAAGGAGGTAAGCTCACATTGGTTAAATGTGTTCTTGAAGCTATACCGGTCTATTGGATGCATTTTTGGATCCCGATGGGTGTTATTGAGAAGATTTGGAAAATCTGTTTTAAGTTTTTATGGGCTGGTAATACTAATTCCTCATATGGTCTACCATGGACATCGTGGAAGGTTTTGGCAAAACCAAAATTTCTGGGAGGCTGGGGGTTGAAAATACTCGCTTTATTTGCTAAAGCACTTGCTGCCAAGAGTGTTTGGAACCTTTTACAAGGTTTGGGACTTTGGGTTCATATAGCCATTCATAAATATATTAGGCCTTTATCTTTATTGGACCGGATCAGAGTCACAGTGAAGAAAAAAAAGTGTATTTCCATTTGTTGGAAAGCAGTCCTTTGGTCATTTGAACTTATCAGACATTATCTTGTTTGGAAGGTTGTTAGTGGTGCTGATGTATGCATAGGTATGGATCCTTGGGTGGGATGCAGGTGGAGACATTTGTTACCTTCATTATTGACTGATAAATTACACACTACTAGAATATTTTTTCTTAAAGACATTGGATGTCCAGGTGTATCTATTATGAGCGAATAGGGTTGGATTTCAGCAGATAATCTTGGTCTAGTGGATCATCAGGAAATCAATGCCTGGGATGGTTATTTGTCTAATATTAGAACTAGCCATGTTAGGCTCTCCAATGAGGCTGATGTGCTAGTATGGAATCAATCTAAATCAGGTAAGTACTCTCCAAAAGCTGGTTATTTGCAGTCGATTCTGGATAAGAATGATGTGGAAATCACTTGGTGGTGGCATTTGATTTGGAAGCTTAAATGTCCCCTTAAATCCAAAATTTTTTGCTGGTTTTTATTTTCAGGTAAAGCACTTACTTGGGATGTCCTCTGCAGAAAGGGAAGGGAGGGACCTGGTAGATGTTATCTTTGCAAGCTTGAAGTTGAATCTAACTTTCATCTTGGGGTGGATTGTTTTTTCACCAGAAGTGTTTGATATGAGATTGATTCTAAGCTCAAGCTTAGGAATTTATGGTATGGAGACTCGGTTTTATCATGTTTGAAGAGCTGGTGCCTCAATGAGGCGTTGAATCATATCAGAGATTTACCTATTATTGTCTCATGGCTCGTATTGAAGGCTACAAATCATAGTTATTTTAATGATATCACTCCTATGCCTTGTCTAGTATCATCTTTTTGTTTGGGGATTTTGAACTCTTATCCTCAGGATAATTGTGGTTTGAACATCAGGAATGTAGTTGAAGAAAACATTGATTCATCCTTTCCTTGGGGGTATTTTGATGGTTTAGTTGCTGGAAATCCACAAATCTAGGGAAATGCACAAACTTATTAGATCTAGACTTATCATACAATTTGCTTAACGAGCCCATACCTCTCGAAGTAGCATATCTTGCAAATTTAGCTTTCTCTTTCAACCTTTTGAACAATTTATTGCATGGACCCATCACTTTGGGACTGAGCAAGATGACTATGGTTCAAGCTATAGATATTTCTGCAAATCAATTAACTCGATACATCCCAAGTTGGATCGGGAGGTGCAAAGAATTAGAATACTTGAATATTTCTTGCAATACACTTGAAGGCCCAATTCCAATGTCACTCGGTGAACTTCAAAGTCTTGTGGACATGGATTTCTCCTCCAATAATTTGTTAGGTGGAATACCCATGTCCTTGGAAAATCTCAAAATGCTCAGGAAATTGAATTTCTCTTTTAACAACTTGTCTGGAGAAGTCCCAAAAGGCGGAGTTTTCAAAATACTTGATGCCATGGAATTTATGGGAAATCCTGGGCTCTATGGACCCTGTGTAAGTCTATCACCATGCTCCTCTCACAAACATAAAAGTGTTTCACATATGAAAAGAGTTATCATGTTTACTGTTGCAGTTGCGATCATTATTGCAACATGTTTATTTTTGGTATTTTTTGGGAAACAAAAGTGCAAGAGGCATATTCCTATAGAGGTTGGGACATCTTTAAATGTCGGGCATCGAAGAATTTCCTATGGAGAGCTCATCACCGCAACAGAGGAATTTACTAATGCCAACTTGTTAGGAGTTGGAAGTTTTGGGAAACTGTACAAAGGGGTTCTAGATGATGGCACAATCATTGCAGTGAATCTTCTAAATATCGAAAATGAAGGGGCTCACAAGAGTTTTGATAAGGAGTGCAAAGTATTGAGCAGAGTTAGGCACCGAAATCTTATTAGAATCATAACCTCTTACTCAAACCACCAAATCAAAGCTTTGATATTCCCATTCATGTAAAATGGAAGCCTAGAGAAGTGGTTATATCCTGGAGATGGAGTTGCAAGTAGTTTGAGTTTGATTCAAAGGTTGAATATAGCAATAGACATTGCACAGGGCATGGCCTATCTCCATCACCATTGTTTCATACAAGTGATCCATTGTGATCTGAAACCAAACAATGTGCTTCTAGGTGAAGATATGACAACATATCTAATAGACTTTGGCATTGCTACCATATGTTTTTCAAACTCCGAGGATTTAGCTCTCACATCCACACATGCACTCAAGGGATCTGTAGGGTACATTCCTCAAGGTATTATTTGAGATAGATAGCATGTTAGGGAATGCCATGACTTTTCTATTTTATTCAAACTTCTAATGATGAACATTTTAATGTGGATGTTTGAATGCAGAGTATGGATTGGGTTGGCGTGTCACAACAAAAGGTGATGTTTATAGCTATGGGGTAGTGCTATTAGAGATGTTCACTGGAAATAAACCCACCCACAACATGTTTATGGATGGAATGAACTTGCATAAATGGGTGGGTAACTATTTTCCAAACCAAGTTGGGGAATTAGTGGATAGGAGTTTATTAAGGAGGAAGAGCACCATCATTGAAGAAGATAAGGAAATCAATTGTATCAATCACCTTGTAACTGTGGATTTTCTTTGTACAAAAGAATCCCTTGAAGGATAACCTACTATGATTGAAATTTTGGGTATGTTACAAAACATCAAAGAGACTTTTTTGGAAGCTAATGGCATTCCAAAATTCCAATCAGATATAACACATTTGCTAGGAAGCACAAGCACTGCTTGCAATAACATTGGTGAATGCCAAATTTCTTCTACGCTATAGTATAGTGTAATGGAGAAATGGTTGTATAATTGGACCATAAAGTAATTTGAGTCCATGTAATTAGTTCCATGTAGTTTGAATCTCATTCTCTTCTCCTTTTGTAAGTAACCTATTTATTTGACTCTTATTCTCTACTGCTCTATGTATGCTTGATGTTGGGTTCAAGTGAGTGTAAAAACTAAAATTGTGTATATCATCAAGAACATGTTGGAAATGTTTATGCATCTATAAAATCCCCTTTATTTTAGAAAAAAAGTATACATATAAATCTTATTACATCTACAATAAAATGCATTACAATTCAATTTTATTTGTGTTCTTTGAGCCATATAAGTGTACCAAGAAGTATGTATTTGTTTAGAAGATTAAACATAAAATCAAAATTTATTTTCCTCATTCATGAAGTTATCACTTCAAATAAAAACCCATAACATGTTGACAAATACAATATTTTGTATACTTTTCCATATATTTAGGATTACACCAAAACTTTGAATTTGTAATTGTGTCGAAACATATCAATAAATTAGACATGACAACCTTTATCTAAAGTTTGTTGGGAATTATGTTGAGCACTAACTTTTATAGACCTAAAAGGAATTGGGTTGGATACTTACTTTAATAGAGAGTTACTTAGTAAATTGAGTAGGGCAATTATTATTATGAGCTGAATATTTAAAGATTGATTATATTTTTAAGATTTAGAATTTATCATTACACTTTCAGTTATTTAAAGACAACCAAATATTTTAATTAATGTTATTTTTTAATAAGTAAAGGATTTTATTAAAAATACACAGTCTTAAATGAAGACTCGTGAGAGGAAAATAGTTGGGCACCTAACTAAATCATTTTTTTCTAAATGAGATAAAAAAACTAGGTTGTTGTATTGCCTAGGGATAATCAATAGGCTAAGAAAAAACATACATTTAAGCCTTCTAGAAGCACATTTTTCCAACAATTAATTGATAAATAGTCATACTGACATAAAAACAAAGTCAAATAGAAACTAGTGGCTTCTAACATGAAATGATAAACTCAAAACATCATTTCCTCCCTTCCTGATAAGTCACATTGGGATCTATTTGATTATTCTCACCTCCACCTTCCTAGGTGTTAGTGAAACAAGTCCATCAGGTAGATGCAAGGTAGAAGTTGGTCTTCATCTTGTTTAGCTCATTGATTCTGCAATTCAACATGCTTTCAATAATTTATTGATGTTCACTATGGTTCTCTGAATTAAGGTACTTTCCTCCGAATCAGATTTGAAGCATATTATGAAGCAAATTTAAAGTAGATTATGGATCAGATTTGAAGCATATTATGAAGCAAATTTAAAGTAGATTATGGAGTAGATATGAGGCAAATTATGGAAGTTCCAAAATATTTTATCCCAATGCAATATTCTTTTTATTAATTTAATGCAAGTGTAGGAGGATTTTATATGCTTCCCTCGTCAATTGTATAAACATTCAAATCATCTTAGGGAATATATCTGGAAAACAATAGCTTACAAGGAAATATCCCAATGGAAATCAAGCATCTTAAAAGTTTAGGGATTTTAGATTTGGTGGAAATAATTTCACCGAAAGGATCCCTAATTCTATTGCCTACGTTAAGTATCTAAAATATCGTTATCTTAACAAGAACCAATTATCTGGAAATATACCTATAAGTCTAGCAAAATACACAAACTTATTAGATCTAGACTTATCATACAATTTGCTTAGCAGGACCATACCTCCCGAAGTAGCATATCTTGCAAATTTAGCTTTGTCTTTCAACATTTCGAACAGTTTATTGAATGGACCCATCCCTTTGGGATTGAGCAAGATGAATATCATTCAAGCTATATATATTTATGAAAATCAATTAACTTGATACATTCCAAGTGGGATTAGAATCTGCAAAGAATTAGAATACTTGAATCTTTCTTGGAACACACTTGAAGGCCCAATTCCAATGTCACTCGATGAACTTCAAATTCTTGTGGACATGGATTTCTCCAATAATTTTTCAGGTGGAATACCCATGTCATTGGAAAATATCAAAATGCTCATCAAATTGAATTTCTCTCTCAACAACTTGTCAGGAGAAGTTCCAAAAGACGGAGTTTTCAAAATACTTGGTGCCATAGAATTTATGGGAAATCCTAGGCTCTGTGGACCCTAGGTAAGTCTATCACCATGCTCTGCTCACAAACATAAAAGTGTTTCACATATGAAAAGAGTTGTCATGTTTATTGTTGTAGCGGCAATCATTATTGTATTGTGTTTATTTTTGGTATTTTTGGGGAAACAAAACTGCAAGAGGCATTATCCTCTAGAGGTTGGGGCATCTTTAAATGTGGGGCATCAAAGAATTTACTATGAAGAGCTCAACACTGCAACAAAGGAATTTACTAATGCCAAATTGTTAGGGGTTGGAAGTTTTGGGAAAGTGTACAAAGGGGTTTTTAATTATGGCACAACCATTGCAGTGAAGTTTCTAAATATAAAAAATGAAGAGGCCCACAAGATTTTTGACAAGGAGTGCAAAGTATTGAGTAGATTTAGGAACTACAATCTTATCAGAATCATAGCCTCTTATTCAGACCACCAAATCAAAGCTTTGATATTCCCATTCATGTTAAATGGGAGCCTAGAGAAGTGGTTATATTCTAGAGATGGAGTTGCGAGTAGTTTGAGTTTTATTCAAAGGTTGAATATTGCTATAGACATTGCACATGGCATGGCATATCTCCATCACCATTGTTTCATACAAGTGATCCATTGTGATTTAAAACCGAACAATGTGCTTCTGGGTGAATATATGACAGCATATTTAATAGACTTTGGCATTGCTACCATATGTTATACAAACTCCAATAATTTATCTCTCACATCCACACATGCACTCAAGGGATCCATAGGCTACATTCCTCAAGGTATTATTTGAGATATATAACATGTTAAGGAATGT
Source organism: Pseudotsuga menziesii (assembly GCA_001517045.1). NCBI lineage: Eukaryota > Viridiplantae > Streptophyta > Pinopsida > Pinales > Pinaceae > Pseudotsuga > Pseudotsuga menziesii. The sequence continues at coordinate 25,379 of LPNX010041375.1, forward strand.
CATGAGTTTTGTATTTTATTAAAAATTGTGAATGAGAAATCTTTTAATGAGGATGTTTGATTGCAAAGTATGGATTGGGAGGACGTGTCACAACAAAAGGTGATGTTTATAGCTATGGATTAGTGATATGGGAGTTGCTCACTAGAAATAAACCCATCCATAACATGTTTGTGGAGGGAATGAAATTGTATAAATGGACGGGTATCCATTTTCCAAACCAAGTTGGGGAAGTAGTGGATAAGAGTTTATTAAGGAGTACTAGTACTATCATTGAAGAATATATGGAACTCAGTTGTGTCAGTCACCTTGTAAGTTTGGGTTCACTATGTACAAAAGAGTCCCTTGAAGGACGACCGACTATGAATGAAATTGTGAGTATGCTACAAAACATCAAAGATAAGTATTTGGAAATGATTGGCATTCCAAAATTTGTATAAGATATAACGTATTTGCTAGAAAGTACAAGAACTGCTCGCAATAACATTGATGCTAACCAAAGTTCTTCTATGATATAATATATTGTAAGGGATAAATGGTTGTACAATTGAACCTTAAAGTAATTTAAGTCCATGTAGGCTGAGTCTCATTCTCTTCTCCTTAGGTAAGAAACCTATGCCATGAAGAACATAAAATTACATATGTTGGGTTCACGTTAGATTAAAAAAGAAAATTACATATGCCATGAAGAACATATTGGAAATTTTATGTGACTATAGAAGCCCCTTTCCTTATATTAGGAAAACTTTATGCATATAAATCTTACTAGATCTACAATAATTGCACTACAATTCAATTTTATGTGTTGTTCTAGCCATATAAGTATACTGAGAAATTTATATTTGTCTTGAAATATTAAAGAGAAAATCAACACTTTTGTTTCTACACCATTCATGAAGTTATCAATTCAAATAAAACCAAGAACATGTTGATGGATATGATGTTTTTTTATACTTTCCATATATTCATGATTATTTGCAATTAAACTTGTGGAAAATTATTAATCAATAAGACATGACTACCTTATTCTCAAATTTGTTAGGAATTATGTTGTGAAACTAACTTTCATGGACCTTAAAGGAATTGGGTTGGAAACCTTACTTTACTATAGAGTTACTTAGTAAAATTGAGTAGAGAATTTGTTATTGTCTTGAAGATTAAAATTTTGATTATATCTTTAAGATTTAGAATTTATTGCCACAAGTTTTTAATTATTGCACAGAGAGGAGCCAGGTGCTTTACAACCCAGTATGTATGGGGGATATGTTGTAACGTTATGTTATGTAAAGTGACATATTTCTAATAATAAAAAATTAAAAAAAATAATATTAAAATTAAAAATTAAAAAAAATGAAAACATATCAGTAAAAAAATTATATGTTTTAATGAAAATTACATATAAATTATATTAATTTAATCATCATGTTTATTCATGAAATGTATTTTTTGTTTAAATGTAAAAAAATAAGATAAAAAATATTTACATCTCAAGAAATTAGATTTCTCTCTATACTTAATAGATCCGCCTTTAAGATAGATTTATGCTAGTTTAGACAACCAATTATTTTAATTGACATTAACTTTTTTTACAAATAAAAAATTGTATTAAAAATACATAGCGTTACGCCGTTACAAAAAGACTCATGAGAGGAAGAGAGTTTGGCACCTAACTAAACCATTTTTTTCCAACTAAGCTAAAAAAACTAGACAATAGAGGAAACTTTAAGAAAAAACATACATTTATGATGGGAGTTACTTTTCCACCCAACCATTTGCACTGATTGGACGACCTAGCTCGCGTGAGCTTTCACATCATGCGTTGTTGGTCGTCCAATCGGTGCAAATGGTCGGGTGGAAAGATAACTCCTTTATGATGTAGGGCATCCCTCGATGGAAAATAAGGAACCGACAAGGAAAGCAGGGACATATTATGGTTGTTCGCGACCACATGAAACTTGGAGATGCATTCCAAAGAGGAGGGCCACCAACGACCACCGCCATTGGAGGAAGGGTTGGATTTTGGGAATGCACATGAGGCTGAAATGATCCAACGGCAAGGTGAAGTGGGATTGAGTGAACGTCAACGATCTAGATTTAATCTAAAAAATACAAGGAACCTTTGAGTTTTGACATTTTGTCATCTTGTGAAAGGTTTTACGGCAATGGTGTTCAATGCATAATTTAAGTTTTAAATGTGGGCCATAAATGAGGAGGTGATAGCGAGTAAGAGGCACATAAGTTTTTGGTATCAAGGAACTAGAAAGTGGGTAAAAGAAACGGAACGAGAACGAAGATTAGGGAGGAGATAAAATTATGTTAAAAACAAAAAGTTAAAGGCTTAGGAGGATAGTTATGCAAATTATATTTCTATGAAATGTTTTATAATCACGGATTTTTGGAAAGTCTTTGAATGTAATTTATAATTTCCAAATTTTAATAGGAAAAAAATAGCTTATGTTCCCCAATTTGATGGTTGCGTTGTTTGAATTCAGTTGTGCATTCTTATATATTTGCATCCTTGTAGTGTTCTACTTCTGTTTGATTCCTATAGGTCTACACCGAGTTTGGTATCAAAGTAGGAGTATACTACTAAAGAGAACAATTCCAGCTGAAAGGATTGTTGGGTAGAATTATGCAGTAAGATTTTATAGTTCCAACAAAGAGGTTTGTTGGGTAGAACTGTGAAGAGGGTAAATTGTGTAAAGGAAATTATGGAAAATGGAGGAGGATTTAATGTGAATTGGAGAGGTAGAATGCAACGTGGTGGAACTATAGATGATATGACTCATGCATTGAGATCTATCCAAGCAAGATTGGAATCCATAGAAACATTTCATAGGAGAGGATTTGTAGCTGAAGCTCACAATGTGAGTGATGAGGAAGTGGAAGATCAAAATCCACAAGAAAAAGCACAACTGTATCCATAGCTAGGGATAATATGGATGTAGCTCAATCAGAAGTTGGAGAGAGCTTAATGTTCAGAATAAATCTATTGAAACCAGAAAACTAGTGAAGGTAAAAGAACCAGACCAAAGTAAGTCCATCTTTAGGATCAAATGCAAATTTGAGGTAAGTGTTGTTCATTAACTATAGATGCAGGAAGTATTGAAAATATAGTGTCTAGAGAAGTCATAGAGAAATTAAAATTGAATTGCAGGCCACACCCTCAAGCTTATAGAGTCTCATGGTTGCAAAAGGGGCACCATGTCACTGTTTCTAAACAATGCTTAATTAATTTTAAAATCGAGAATTATCACGATAGTATGCTATGTGATGTATAAGTGATGGACGCTTGACATCCACTCCTTGGTATATCTTGTCAATATGATAGAAAAATTATGTATGATGGAGTTAATAATACTTTTATGCTTGAAAAAGATGGAAATAAAACTTTGATGATGCCTTTGAAGGAAGAACAAGGAGGAAACAATAACAACAACCATTATACTGATAGGAGGATAATGTTATATTTAATAAAAGAATTTTTGAAGGAAGAAAGAAAGACAAACTGTTGTTTTTATAGCATACCTAAAGGTTTGAGCTCATAAGAGAAGGAAGTGGTAGACTTGGCACCATTACCAGAGATAAGCCAAAAGAATGATGATGTTGAATCATTTGCAAAGAAGATGAAAGAAAATCATGAACATGTACATAAAAAATTGCAAACAATCAACCAATGACCAAGATTAAGTGAGTGCCATGAGACTGAAATGCTCCAACGACCAAGATTAAGTGACATTGAGTGAGTGCCATGTTCTATATTTAATATGAAAAATACAAGTAACTTTGAGTTTTGACATTTTGTCATTTCGTGAAAGGTTTTACGACAATGGTTTTCAATGCATAATTTAAGTTTTAAATGTTGGCCATAAGGGGGGGGCGGCATTGAACCCTTTGGGTGAAGCCTACTCCATTTTATTTAAGCTCATTAAAGCCTCATTAAATAATAAAGGAAGGTGACAATTTTCTTGGTATGACTAATTAAATAAACATTAATGCGAAGGGATTACTTTTTTGGAAAAAGAAGGACCAAGAAGAAGATAGGGAGGGAAGAGGCACATAAGTTTTTTTTGTCTTCAAGGAATGAGAAAGTGGGTATAAGAAACAGAACGAGAAGGAAGACCAGAGACGAGATAAAATTATGTTTTTTTTGAATTTTTTTAAAGTAATGTAAACTTTGCATGAGGCTAAACCGAGGAGGACAGTTATGTAAATTATATTTCTCTATAATTTTTTATAATCACGAATTTTCCCAAAGTCCTTAAATGTAATTTATAATTTCCAAGTTTTAATAGAAAGAAGATTTTTTTTAATGGCTTCCATTGTCCAATTGATGGATGTGTTGTTTGAATTATGTTGTGCATTCTAATATATTTGCAGCCCTGTAGTGTTCTAGTTGTGTTTGAATACTGCAAGTCTACACCAATTTAAGCCTTCTAGATACAAAATTTTCCAATAATTGATTGAAAAATAGTTAGACTAACATAAAAACAAAGTGAAATAAAAACTAGCAACTTCCAACATGAATAATAAAATTGAAACATCATTTCCCCCCTTTCCTAATATGCTTCCTTGAGCTTTATTAAAATATTCTTCTGACATCCACCTTCCAAGTCACTAATGAAACATGTCTATCGAATAGATGCAAGGTAGAGGTTCGTCTTCATCTTGTTGAGTTGGTTGATTGTGATTTCAACATGCTCTCAATGATCTATGATGTTCACTCTGTTTCTTTGAATTAAGGGACTTTCCTTCGAAGATCGTTGCAGTATATTACTTACTATATCAAAACAATGCTAGAATATGTTGGGTGTTTGTATCTCTTCACCCAATGTATTGAAGATGTTTCACAAAATTATTATTGTATTTAGAAAGGACCTCGTCCATCATGGATTCTCTTCTAGCATTTACAACTTTTACCAAATCCTTCAGTGCCTTTACGGTTTCCTTATAAGGCAATTATCTACACTTTGTGATAAAACTAGAGATATGTTTGTGGAAAAAAACTCAAAGTTCAAAGATAAATTTGTATAAATAAAAAAATAAACTCCAACCATTCCCATTATGTTTGAGAGGAAGACGGAGATTCCTTTTGTTTTCTAGTATAGAGATTCCCAATCTTTTATCCATTCTCTTTGTCATTCCTTCAGTTGTTTTTGTACTTCAATTATATAATCATCACCATCCCCATATCAACAACAATTTTGATCAAGACGATCTCATTGGATTCATGTTTGCAATCACTTATGATCAATCCCAAAATTTATCCATTTCTTGGAAATGAAATGTTTCATTCTCTAAGTGGACAACTGTCATATGCAGTCAGCGTAGATAGAGACTATTTTCCCTAAATGTTTCAAACATGGATTAGAAGGTATGATTATCTCCTCTTTTTGGTAGTCTCTCCTTTCTTAGAATACTCAACCTTAGTAATAACATTTTCATTTATCACATTCCCTATGAATTGGGAAATTTGTGTCGCTTAAGGAAGCTATACTTGGATACTAATCATATACAAGCTTCTATTATGCCCAGTCTTGGTGGTTGTCATAGTTTATTGATCCTCTTTATGAGCAGTAAAAATTCGATTCACATGAAGAATTCCTAAAGAACTATGCATTCTACCCAATTTATAATTCATTGGAATAGGAAGAAACAATTTGAAGGGTACAATACCGAACTACTTAAGAAACATATACTCTCTTGAGGACATAAATTTAAAAGAAAACCACCATTGTGAGAGTGTTCCTTCTGAGTTGGGCATACCAATCCATGTGAAAATCATATTTCTTCATGGTAAACATCACCAAGGAAAAATTCTACCATACTTATACTCTCACTGCACCGATTTTATAAAAATGTATGTCACTATAAACTAGTTAGCTAGTCACATTTTGTTATTGTTGTGCAACAAAATCACCCCATTGAAAAAAATCTATATTTGTCCTTCCTTTATAAATTGTATGAACCTTCAATTCATCACCATGGGGGGTATCCAACTCAATGAAATAGTGTCGATGGAATCGAGTAAGATAATTTAGCTTTAGGAACTTTTGGTAGGTTTGAATCAATTGGTTAGTGGTAGTACCATGAGCTTACCCATTCGTTCTATGCTTACTAATTGTTCCAACCTAGGCTTGATAGACTTATCCTATAGTAATTTCTAGGGACGTTTTATCTTTTATATAGACTGCCTCTCTACAGATATGTACTCCATAGGAATGGGCATAAATGGATTAACAAGACAAATACATCCACATATTGGAAACCTCACTAGTTTATTATTGCTTTCTTTTGATAGAAATTATTTCATAAGGGAAGTCCCCTCTTCACTTAAGATGAGTCCAAACATGGAGAGGTTATAGGGGTGTTCCCATGAAGATGGGTAACACTTTTTAGCCAAAAGTGATGGTGAAAATTCAAGTTTTTACTCATTTATTAAATTGAAGCTCTCAAAACTCATATATTCTTTGTGAATTACGACATGTAAGAAAAAACAAAATTGAGTGAATTATGCTGTTGTCCCACCTATATTTAAAAAAAAAAAATATTATTGTTTGATTTGCCAAAATTGCATTTAATGATATGCGTGTTCTTGTAAATTTAAGGAAAAGTTAACAAGTGGCTTGTGTGCATGTAAAATAATTTAGTGATAAATGCATAATTTATGAAAAAAATATGAAGATAATCTACACAAGAATCACCGGGGTGCACATTTATTTTTTAATTTATTGTGGAAATTATATTTTCTATTAATTTTTGAAATTGAACATTGAAAATTTTAATCGCATTGTATACACGTGTATGCAAGTAAAAACAAATGGTCAAAAAATAAAAATAAATAAAAAATACCCTTTTGAAGAGGACACATTGATGTGGGGTGTATATATTTTTTGAATTTTTTTTGTTGTGTACTTTTTTTGTTATTGATTTTTCTTTGCATTCATTTGAGGTTGTGGACATGGTTTTTAGGTGTAAGTTTGAAAAGAAAAAACAAATTATCATATGAATTCAAAAATTTGTAAATTATATGCAATGGATAGGCTATTCATTGACGGATCCAATGCTATAAAGTCCAGCCCCTAAGGTGCATCTCAATACAGGGTTTAAGCCTGGCAAAGATTAAAGTAAAATTAAAGTTCCAAAAATGGGGGCAAAAAGTCTATTTTTTAAGCCCTCGATTGATCTATTAGCTTGATCGAGGTCTGTGAAACCGTCCTCAATTGAGATTTAACGTCCATTTTTAAATACCTCATTTGAGGGTTTATGTGCGGTTAGATGAAAGCTCAATCGATCTAAGAAGCTTGATTGAGCCTTTATCTCCATCGTGCTTCATAGCTCAATCGATCTTTATAAACTATAATTAAAAAAAATTGAGCATTCATATTCATATGTGCACACAAATATGAACACCCAAAAAATATTTAAATTATTTTTTTTAACTGTATCGTTTAAGGTGCATCGAGCTCTTCGAATTCAATGAAAGTTAAATATAGAATTATATGATAATTAAATTTAATAAAATTTAATTTCAACAAAAAAATACATGTGACCAATAATAAATACCTTAAAAAAGAATCAAGTAAATGCATTACTACCGCCACTTCTCTGGATATTCATTTGTATATATGGGTCATGGAGTAATTGGAGTTATAAATATGATCAATCATGCCTCTAACTTCAATTACTCTATGACCTATATCTACAAACAAATAGGACCCTTCTCATCTATAAACCTTTATCACACATCTCTAACTTGTCTCTATTAAACCTTCACTAAATTCCTATTCAACAAAAGCAATGAAATTAGTTGTTCTTTATTGCATGTTTATACTTATAGGAATTGGAGATGCTCAATTAAAGCTCTAAGTTCGATCAAGCTCTAAAATGAAGTGGTTCGATCAAGATATTTAAAAATGCTCGATCAAGGGTTAGTAAAACCCTCGATCACTCTAAGTTCGATCAAGCTCTACAATGAAGTGGGTCGATCAAGATATTTAAAAATGCTCGATTAAGGGTTAGTAAAACTCTCGATCGAGGTTTTACTAACTCTTAATAGAGTGTTTTAAAATAGCTCGATCGAGTGATTTTTTAATCCCTCGATCAATCTTTTAAAAGATCAACCGAGGGATTTAAACAAGCTCAATCTAGGTATGTTTTTAACATAATCGTGCCCTTTGTTTGCCAAAAAATGTTACTGGCATGTTGATAGGAACACCCATATATGGAAGGAAACATTTTACAAGGAAAGATCATGATCAAAATTATGTATCTCAAGGTCCTGTGATTTTATCTATAAATGGAAATAATATTTTTAGAATGATCCTTTATTTTATTGGCCACCTCCAGTAGTTGGCATATCTATATCTTATACAAAGCCAATTATTAGTTAATAAATTGCAAACCTAGGGAAGTGCATGGAATCATTATCTCTATATTGGTCATACAACATGCTTAGTGGGCCAATAGCTCCTAAGGTTGTAAATATTGAAAAATTAGCTTTGCATTTCATCTTTTTGAAAAAATTATTACATGGGCGTATCCCTTTGGAACTAATAAAGATGCATATGGTTCAAGCTATATATACTTTTGCAAATCAATTAAATAGTTACATTCCAACTAGCTTATAGGCTACAAATAATTATAATTCCTTAATATTTATTGCAATGCACTTAAAGATCTTATTCCAATGTCATTTGGTGAACTGATAAGTCTTTAAGTCATGGGTTCTCCAACAATTTGTTGGGTGGCACACCTATGCCAAGGAAATATCAAAATGCTCAACAAATTGAGTTTCTCTTTCAATAACTTATCAATAAAACTACCAAAAGTATGAGCTTTATAAAGTCTTGGTGCAATATCATTTATGGGAAATACTAGTGCTATGGACATTGGGTAAGTCTATCACCAAGACTTACTGTGGAGACAAAATTGCAAGAAGCATATTTCTATAGAGGTTGGGGAATCCTTAAATGTGGGGAACTAATTAATTTCTTGCACATAGGTCATTGCTATAATAGATTAATTTAAAGATGCCAACTTGTTAGGAGTTGTATCATTTTGGAAAGTGTACACATGGATTCTAAATGATGGGACTATTATTACAATGAATATTCTCAATTTGGAAATGAAGGGGCTCAAAATATTTTTGACAAGGAATGGAAAGTATTGGGTAGAGTAAGGCACTGAAATATGATTAGAATCATAACCTTTTATTTATACCACCAATTTAAAGCTTTGATATTTCCATCAATGCTAAACAGAATCATAGAAAAGTGGTTATATCCCGATGATTAAGTAGAAAGTACATTGACTTTGATTTAAAGGTTGAATATAGAAGTAGGCATTTCACATGGCATGGAATATATCCATTATCGGTGTTTCATGCAAGTGATCTATCGTGATCTAAAATGAAATAATGTTCTTTTGGGAAAATATAAGATAAAATTTTTAATATACTTTGGAATTGCTACCATATGTTTTGAAAACTTTGAGGATTTATCTCTCACATCCACCTCACATTCACACAAGAATTGAAGGGACCCATAAGATACATTCCTCTAGGTATTATTTGAGATTGATAGCATGCTGGGGACTGTCCTTAATTTTATATTTTTATGAGATTGATATGGTATTATTTGAGATTGATATGCATGCTGGGGACTATCCTTGTCTTTGGCCTTTAACAATCTCACAGGAAACATTCCCCAAGAACTGTGCGTTCTCCCCAAGTTACAATTCATTGGCTCGGCATCTAACAATCTAACGAGCACAATCTCGGCCTGCTTGGGAAACATATCCTCTTTGGAGGTCATGAGTTTCCAAGAGAACCACCTTCACAGAAGTGTTCCTTCCGAATTGGGTATGTTAAGCCACGTGAGGAAGATAGGTCTATATGGAAACCATCTGTCAGGACAAATTCCATATTCCTTGTCTAACTGCACCAATCTTGGAATACTAGATTTAGGTTATAACCAGTTGACTGGTCACATTCCCGCAGACTTGTGCAGCAAGAACACCTGCTTGATGGCATTATATCTTAATGGTAGTCAATTGAGTGGCACTCTATCACCTCCACTTGTCAATTGTACAAACCTTCAAATCATCTCCTTAGGTGGTAACCAGCTCAGTGGAGTAGCGCCCATGCAATTGGGTAAGATGACACAGCTCAAGTTTCTTTCCTTGCACAGTAATCAGCTGGTTAGCGGAAATACCATGACTTTGCCCATTCTTACTGCTCTTATTAATTGTTCCAACCTAGGCCTAATAGACTTACCCCTTAATAATCTTAAGGGACGTTTGCCCTCTTCTATAGGCCGCCTCTCCAGGAAAATGTACTTCTTTGACTTCAGCACAAATGGATTATTAGGAGAAATACCTCCACATATTGGAAATATTACTGGCTTATGATTACTTGATTTAGATAAAATGATTTCACAAGGACATTGTCGTCTTCACTTAAAATGATTCCAAAGCTCGAGAGGCTTTTTATGGGAGTCAATAGCTTACAAGGAAATATCCCAATGGAAATCAGGCAACTCAAAAGCTTAGGGCTTTTACATTTGAGAGGAAATAATCTCAATGGAAGTATCCCTAACTCTATTTCCCACCTTAAGCAGCTAAGATATCTTTATCTTTCCAAGAACTGACTATTAGGTGAAATACCTACAAATCTAGGGAAATGCACAAACTTATTAGATCTAGACTTATCATACAATTTGCTTAGCGGGCCCATACCTCAAGAAGTAGCATATCTTGCAAACTTAGCTTTGACTTTCAACCTTTCCAACAATTTATTGCATGGACCCATTCCTTTGGGATTGAGCAAGATGACTATGGTTCAAGCTATAGATATTTCTGCAAATCAATTAACTCGATACATTCCAATTGGGATCAGAAGCTGTAAAGAATTAGAATACTTGAATATTTCTTGCAATACACTTGAAGGTCCAATTCCAATGTCACTTGGTGAACTTCAAAGTCTTGTGGACAAGGATTTCTCCTCCAATAATTTGTCAGGTGGAATACCCATGTCACTGGAAAATCTCAAAATGCTTAGCAAATTGAATTTTTCTTTCAACAGCTTGTCAGGAGAAGTCCCAAAAGAAGGAGTTTTCAAATACTTGGTTCCATAGCATTTAAGGGAAATCTTGGGCTCTGTGGACCCTAGGTAAGTCTACCACCATGCTCTGCCGACAAACATAAAAGTGTTTCACATCTTGAAAGAGCTATTATGGCTATTGTTGCAGCTGCAGTCATTATTTTACTATGTTTATTTTTGGTCTTTTTGTGGAGAAAAAATCACAAAAGACATATTCCTATAGAAGTCGGGACATATTTAAATGTGGGGCATCGAAGAATTTCCTATTGAGAGCTCATCACTGCAACTGGGGAATTTACTAATGCCAACTTGTTAGGAGTTGGAAGTTTTGGAAAAGTGTACAAAGGGGTTCTAAATGATGGCACAATCATTGCAGTGAAGCTTCTAAATATCGAAAAATGAAGGGGCTCACAAGAGTTTTGATAAGGAGTGCAAAGTATTGAGTAGAGTTAGGCACCGGAATCTTATTAGAATCATTACCTCTTATTCAAACCACCAAATCAAAGCTTTGATATTCCCATTCATGTCAATGGAAGCCTAGAGAAGTGTTTATATCCTGGAGATGAAGTTGCAAGTAGTTTGAGTTTGATTCAAAGGTTGAATATAACAATAGACATTGCACAGGGCATGGCATATCTCCATCACCATTGTTTCATACAAGTGATCCATTGTGATCTGAAACCAAACAATGTGCTTCTAGGTGAAGATATGACAGTGTATCTAATAGACTTTGGCATTGCTACCATATGTTTTGCAAACTCTGAGGATTTAGCTCTCACATCCACACATGCACTTAAGGGATCCGCATATTAGGGAATTCCATGACTTTTCTATTTTATTAAAACTTCTAATGATAAACATTTTAATGTGGATGTTTGAATGTAGAGTATGGACTAGGTGGACGTGTTGCAACAAAAGGTGATGTTTATAGCTATGGGGTAGTGCTATTAGAGATTCTCACTGGAAAGAAACCCACCCACAACATGTTTGTGGAGGGAATGAACTTGCATAAATGGGTGGGTAATTATTTTCCAGACCAAGTTGGTGAAGTAGTGGATAGGAGTTTATTAAGGAGGACTAGCACCATCATTGAAGAAGATACAGAACACAATTGTAACAATCGCCTTGTAACTGTGGGTTTTCTTTGTACAAAAGAATCCCTTGAAGGACGACCTACTATGCTTGAAATTGTGGGTATGCTACAAAACATCAAAAATACTTTTTTGGCAGCTAATGGCATTCCAAAATTCGAATCAAATATAACACATTTTCTAGGAAGCACAAGCACTCCTTGCAATGACATTGGTGAAGGCCAAATTTCTTCTACGTTATAGTCTAGTGTAAGGGAGAAATGGTTGTATGATTGGACTATAAAGTAATTTGATTCTATGTAGGTTGAGTCGCATTCTCTTCTTGTTTTGTTAGCAACCTATTTATTTGACTCTTATTCCCTACTCCTCTATGTATGCTTGATGTTGGGCTCAAATGAGTGTAAAAACTAAAATTGTTTATGTCATGAAGAACCTATTGGAAATGCTTATGCATCTATAAAATTCCCTTTCTTTATTTTAGGAAAATTTTAAACATATAAATCTTATTAAATCTACAATAAAATGCATTACAGTTCAATTTTATTTGCATTGTTTGAGCCATTTAAGTGTACCAAGAAGTATGTATTTGTTTAGAAGATTAAGCATAAAATCACCAATTTTTTTCCTCATTCATGAAGTTATCACTTCAAATAAAAACCAATAACATGTTGACAAATATGATGTTTTTTTATACTTTTCCATATATTTAGCATTACACCAAAACTTTGAATTTGAAATTGTGTCAAAACATATCAATCAATAAGACATGACAACCTTTATCTCAACTTTGTTGGGAATTATGTTGAGAACTAACTTTTATAGACCTAAAAGGAATTGGGTTGGACACCTACTTTAATAGGGAGTTACTTAGTAAATTGAGTAGGGAAATTATTCTTATGAGCCAAAGATTTAAAGTTTGATTATATTTTTAAGATTTACAATTTATCGTTATGCTTTCAATTATTTAAAGACAACCAATTATTTTAATTAATATTATTATTTTAATAAGTAAAGGATTTTATTAAAAACACACAGTTTTAAATGAAGACTTCTAAGAGGGAAAGAGTTGGGAACCTAACTAAACCATATTTTCCAAATGAGCTACAAAAACTAGGGAATTGTATTGCATAGGTATAATCAATAGACTAAGAAAAAACATACATTTAAGCCTTCTAGAAGCATAATTTTCCAAGAATTAATTGAAAAATAGTCATACTGATGTAAAACAAAGTCAAATAGAAACTAGTGGCTTCTAACATGAAATAATAAAATCGAAACATCATTTCCTCCCTTCCTGATAAGTCACATTGGAATCTATTATATTATTCTCACCTCCACCTTCCTAGGTGTTGGTGAAACAAGTCCATCAGGTAGATGCAAGGTAGAAGTTGTTCTTCATCTTGTTGAGCTCATTAATTCTGCAATTCAACATGCTTTCAATAATTTATTGATGTTCACTATGGTTCTCTGAATTAAGGGACTTGCCTCCAAATCTTGATGCAATATATTCCTTATTGTATCAAAACAATGCTAGGAGATGTTCGGTGTTTGTGTCTCTTCACATAGTTTTCTTAAGATGTTTCAATAGTTTCCTATTGTATTTACAAAGGACCTCATTCATCATGTATAATCCTTTACAATTACAACTCTTTCCAAATCCTTCAAATCCTTTATGGCTTCCTTAGAATGCAATTATATATACTTTTGTGATAAAACTAGATATATGTTTGTGGATCAGATTTGAAGTAGATCATGGATCAGATTTGAAGCATATTATGAAGCAAATTTAAAGTAGATTATGGAGTAGATATGAGGAAAATTATGGAAGTGTTGGAATATTTTATCCCAATGTGGTATTCTTTTTATTAATTTAATGGAAGTGCCAGAGGATTTTATCGGCTTCCCTCGTGAATTATACAAACATTCAAACCATCTTAGGGAATATATATGGCAAACAATAACTTACAAGGAAATTTCCCAATGGAAATAGGGAAACTTAAAAGTTTAGAGGTTTTAGATTTGGTGGAAATAATTTCACTGGAAGGATCCCTAATTCTATTGCCTACCTTAAGTAGATAAAATATCTTTATCTTAGCAAGAATCAATTATCCGGAAATATGCCTATAAATCTAGGGAAATGAACAAACTTATTACATCTAGACTTATCATACAATTTGCTTAGCGTTCCCATACCTCTCGAAGTAGAATATCTTGCAAATTTAGCTTTGTATTTAAACATTTCAAACAATTTATTGCATGGACCCATCCCTTTGGGATTGAGCAAGATGACTATCGTTCAAGCTATAGAAATTTTTTCAATTAACTCGATAGATTCGAAGTGGGATTAGAAGCTGCAAAGAATTAGAATACTTGAATCTTTCTTTGAATGCACTTGAAGGCCCAATTCCAATGTCACTCTGTGAACTTCAAAGTCTTGTGGACATGGATTTCTCCTACAATAATTTGACACGTGGAATACCCATGTCATTGGCAAATCTCAAAATGCTCATCAAATTGAATTTCTCTTTCAACAACTTGTCAAGAGAAGTTCCAAAAGGTGGATTTTTCAAAATACTTGGTTCCATAGAATTTATGGGAAATCCTAGGATCTGTGGACCCTGGGTAAGTATATCACCATGCTTTGCTCACAAACATAAAAGTGTTTCACATATGAAAAGAGTTGTCATGTTTATTGTTGTAGCGGAAATCATTATTGTATTGTGTTTATTTTTGGTATTTTTGGGGAAACAAAACTACAAGAGGCATATTCCTATAGAGGTTGGGGATTATTTAAATGTGGGGCATCAAAGAATTTCCTATGGAGAGCTCAGCACTGCAACAACGGAATTTACTAATGCCAAATTGTTAGGGTTAGAAATTTTGGGAGAGTGTACAAAGGGGTTTTAAATGATGGCACAACCATTGCAGTGAAGCTTCTAAATATAAAAAATGAAGAGGCCCACAAGAGTTTTGACAAGGAGTGCAAAGTATTGAGTAGAGTTAGGCACCATAATCTTATCAGAATCATAACCTCTTATTCAGACCACCAAATCAAAGCTTTGATATTCCCATTCATGTCAAATGGGAGCCTAGAGAAGTGGTTATATTCTAGAGATGGAGTTGTAAGTAGTTTGAGTTTGATTCATTGCAATAGATATTGCACAGGGCATGGCATTTCTCCATCACCATTGTTTCATACAAGTGATCTAAAACCGAACAATGTGCTTCTAGGTGAATATATGATAGCATATTTAATAGACTTTGGCACTTCTACCATATGTTGTACAAACTCCAAGAATTTAGCTCTCACATCCACACATGCACTCAAGGGATCCATATGATACATTCCTCCAGGTATTATTTGAGATAGATAACATGTTAAGGAATGTCATGACTTTTCTATTTTATTAAAAATTATGAATGAGAAACCTTTTAATGAGGATGTTTGATTGCAGAGTTTGGATTGGGAGGATGTTTCACAACAAAAGGTGATGTTTATAGCTATGGAGTAGTGATATTGGATATTCTCACTTGAAAGAAACCCATTTATAACATCTTTGTGGAGGGAATGAACTTGCAGAAATGGGTGGGTTTCCATTTTCCAAACCAAGTTGGAGAAGTACTGGATATGAGTTTATTAAGGAATACTAGTACTATCATTGAAGAATATAAGGAACTCAATTGTGTCAGTCACCTTGTAAGTTTGGGTTTGCTCTGTACAAAAGAATCCCTTGAAGGACGGCCTACTATGAATGACATTGTGAGTATGCAACAAAACATCAGAGAGAAGTATTTGGCAATGATTGACATTCCAAAATTCTAATAAGATATAACGCATTTGCTAGAAAGTACAAGAACTGCTTGCAATAACATTGATGCAGGCCAAAGTTATTATATGTTATAGTATATTGCAAGGGAGCAATGGTTGTATAATTGAACCATAAAGTAATTTAAGTCCATGTAGGCTGAGTCTCATTCTATTCTCCTTAGGTAAGAAACCTTGGCCATGAAGAACATAAAATTACATATGTTGGGTTCAAGTTAGATTACAAAATAAAATTACATATGCCATGAAGAACATATTGGAAATTTTATGCGACTATAAAATCCCCTTTCCTTATATTAGGAAAACTTTATGCATATAAATCTTACTACAACTACAATAAATGCACTACAATTCAATTTTACGTGTTGTTCTAGCCATATAAGTATACTAAGCAATTTATATTTGTCTTGAAATATTAAAGAGAAAATCAACACTTTTGTTTCTACACCATTCATGAAGTTATCAATTCAAATAAAACCAAGAGCATGTTGATGGATATGATGTTTTTTATACTTTTCCATATATTGAGGATTACAACAAAACTTTGCAATTAAAATTGTGGAAAATTATCAATCAATAAGACATAACAACCTTATTCTCAAATCTGTTAGGAATTAGGTTGAGAAACTAACTTTCATAGATCTTAAAAGAATTGGGTTGGAAACCTTACTTTACTATAGAGTTCACTTAGTAAAATTGAGTAGAGAAATTGTTATTATGCCATAAAGATTAAAATTTTGATTATATCTTTAAGATTTAGAATTTATTGTCACACATTTTTTATTATTTAAAAACAACCAATTATTGATATTAACTTTGTTTAATAAGTAAAAGATTCTATTTGTTAAAAAAAAGACTCATAAGAGAGAGAGTGTTTGGCACCTAACTAAACCATTTTTTCAAAATAAGCTTAAAAAAAAACTAGACAATGGCATTCCATAGGGATAATCAATAGAGAACTCTTTCATAGAAAGAAGAAATTTTTTTAATGGATTTCATTACCTAAATTGATGGTTCTGTTGTTTGAATTATGTTGTGCATTCTGATATATTTGCAGCACTATAGTATTATACTTGTGTTTGAATCCTGCAGGTCTGCACCAAGTTTGGTATCAGACAAGAAGCATCTTGTTGAAGAGAACAATTCCAGCTGAAAGGATTGTTCCGAGTATAATTGTTCAGTAAGGTTTTATAGTTCCAATAAAGAGGTTTGTTGGGTAGAACTGTAACGAGGGTAAATTGTGTAAAGGACATTATGGCAAATGGAGGATGATTTAATGTGAATTAGAGAGGTAGAAGGTGGCGTGGTGGAGCTGTAGATGATATGACTCAGGAATTGAGAGATATCCAAGCAAGATTGGAATCCATAGAAGCAGTTCATAAGAGAGGAGTTGCAGCTGAAGATCACAATGTGAGTGATGAGGAAGTGGAAGCTAATCCACAAGAAGAATTTGGGGCACCTGAAGGCCCAAAAGAAAGAATTATTAAATCTCTAACAGACTTGGGGGGAAAACCCAAATTGGAAAGACCCACCTATTCAAGAAGTCTGAACCCAGGAGAGTTTATTGACTGGGATAGAGACATGGAGTTTTTTTTGGCATGGAGCAAATTGAAAATCCTAAAAGAGTGAAGATGACTTGCATGAAGTTGAAGGGGAATGCATTCTTATGGTGGGATACTATGCAACTTGAAAGGAAAAGGAAAGGAAAAGACAAAATCAGGAATTGGGACCAAATGGTAGCCAAATTGAAAGGTAAATTTCTGACTGTTGATTATACTTTAAATTTGTACAAGAAGTTGTAGAATTTGAGGCAAAAAGAAATTAATATTAAGGAATAGACAAAAGAATTTTATAGGATATCTATTAGGTCTAGGGATAGTGATGATGGGGAGGAAGTCATGGTAAGATATATTAATTGACTGAGGTATGCTATACAAGATGAGGTGAGTATTGTACGAATTAGGATAGTGGGGGAAGCATACCAGCTTGCTTTAAAGGCATAAGAGAAATTGTCAAGGAAGAGTTCAAGTGTTAGAGAAAAAAACATCTATTAGAGGTAAGGGCAGAAATATCTCAGGAAGAGGACAAAGCAGTGGAACTAAGCTGGAAGAAAGTGGCAGTGAAAAGGATGTAACCCAAGAAATTAAAAGGGGTAATGAATCCTATAGAGGTAAAGGAAGTTATAGAGGGAATATGAACTCCAGAGGTAGAGGAGCTGGGAGGTCACCGGTGATCTAATACAAATGCCCAACGCTAGAGCATAAGGCCTAGGAATGCCTTTAGAGTTTGCATGCTACAAGAAGATCAGACAATAGAACCCATGTTGATCAAGGAGTTGAAAGCACATCTATATCCATAATTGGGTATAATATGGATGTAGCTCAACCGGAAGCTAGAGAGAGCTTAATGTTCAAAAGAATTCTATTGAAACCAAAAAACCAGTCAAAGGTAAAAGAACTTGACCAAAGGAAGTCCATCTTTAGGACCATATGAAAATTGGAGGTAAGTGTTGTTAATTAATCGTAGATGGAGGAAGTAGTGAAAATATAGTGTCAAGAGAATTCATAAAGAAATTAAAATTGAATTGCGGGCCACACCCTCAAGCTTATAGAGTCTCATGGTTGCGAAAGGGGCAACATGTCAATATTTATAAACATTGCTTAATTAATTTTAAAATTGGTAATTATCATGATAATGTGTTATGTGATCTAGTACCTATGGATGCTTGTCATCTACTGTTGGGTAGACCTTGGAAATATGATAGAAAAATTGTGTCTGATGGAGTTACGAATACTTTTCTTCTTGAAAAAAATGGAAATGAAACTTTGATGATGCCTTTGAAGGAAGAATGAGGAAACAGTAACAACAACCATTATAATGATAGGAGGATAATGTTATTTTCAGAAAAAGCATTTTTGAAGGAAGGAAGAAAGGAAAATTGTTGTTTTTCTATCATACCTAAGGGTTTGATTTTAGAAGAGAATAAGACAGATATACCAATAGAGGTGAAGGAAATGTTATTTGAATTTAGGGACATCATTTTTGAAGAGATGCCAAAAGGATTGTCACCTATGAGAAGCAATCTCATGAATTTGACCTCAATCTCACGATTTGGTTTACCAAACAAAGCACCACACATGATGACACCGGATGAAAATGAAGAGTTAAATAGATAAGTGCATGGGTTGTTAGAAAGAGGGTTGATTAGGGTGAATTTTATCCCATGTGCAGTACCTACTGCACTTGCACCTTAGAAAGGGGGAGAATGGAGAATGTGTATTGATTCTAGAGCCATTGTGTATTGATTCTAGAGCCATTA
Source organism: Pseudotsuga menziesii (assembly GCA_001517045.1). Taxonomy (NCBI): domain Eukaryota; kingdom Viridiplantae; phylum Streptophyta; class Pinopsida; order Pinales; family Pinaceae; genus Pseudotsuga; species Pseudotsuga menziesii. The sequence continues at coordinate 44,713 of LPNX010041375.1, forward strand.
ACTAGATAACCATTAAATTTAGGTTTACCTTACCGACAATGGATGACCTCATGGATTGCTTGAGTGGAGTAAGGTATTTCACTAAAAATGATTTAAAAAGTGGTTATCATTAGATAATAATTTGTGAAGGAGATGAGCGTAAAACAACATTTAAGACAAAGGAAGGACTTTTTGAATGTCTGGTTATGTCATTTTATTTAACGAATTTGCTCCAAGTATGTTTAGGAGATCAATGAATGAAGTGTTGAAACCTTATCATGGTAAATTTGTTGTGGTTTATTTAGATGACATTCTAATTTTCAACATGGCAAAAGAGGAACATCTTAAATAGTTGAGACAGGTATTATAAAGGATGAAGCAAGAAAAGTTGCTCATAAATCTGCAGAAGTGTACTTTCATGAAGGAGGAGCTAATATCTCTTGGGTTTTTTATTTCCCCAGAAGGTTTAAAGATGGATCCCAAAACATTGAAGGAAATATTAGAATGGCATGTTCCTAAGAGCAGATTTGAAGGGCATACTTTTCATGGATTGGCTATCTTTTATAGAAAATTCATAAATAATTTCAGTGGGATATGTGCACCATTGACCGCTTTCATGAGGAAAGGAGGATTCAAATGGAGTGCTGCTACACAAAAGGGATTTGAGCTATTGAAGGAAAAGGTTACTGCTAGACCAATTTTGGCCTTGCTAGACTTTGACAGTCTTCCAAGTAGATTGTGATGCTAGTGGGACAACCACTAGAGAAGTTTTGAGACAATAGGGAAGACTAATTGATTTCTTCAACGAGAAGTTAAATGAACAAAAATATTATTTTTATGATCATTAATTATACGCTGTTGTTCAAGCATTAAAGAAGTGGAGATATTACTTGGTACCCAAAGAATTTGTTATTTACACTGATCATCAAGCATTAATATACTTAGAAAACCAATCTAGATTGAATCAAAGACACATGAAATGGGTTGAGTTTATGCATAGTTATGCCTTTGTATTGAAGCATAGATCAAGGAAATCAAATAAAGTGGCAGATGCCTTGAGTAGGAGATCATCTTTGTTGTCTACTATGACCATGGAAGTCACAAGATTGGAAGGGATGAAGGATTTATATGAATTTGGCCTAGATTTTGCTGAGCCTTGGAAAACATGCAGATGTAATAAAACACCATACTTAGATTACTTCATTCATGAAGGATTTCTCTTTAAGAACCATTAATTGTGTATTCCGAGAGAATATACGAGAGACAATTTGATTAGGGAGTTTCATAAGGGATGATTAAGTGGACATTGTGGCATGGATAAAACCAAAGCATTAGTAGAGGAGCGCTATTATTGGCCAATAATGGCTAAATATGTTAATAAATGGGTTACACACTACATAATTTTCTAGCATGCAAAAGGAAAGAGTCAAAATATTGGGTTGTACACACTATTGACAATACTGAAAGCGCCATGGGAAGACATTGACATGGACTTTGTGTTAGGCTTGTCAAGAACCCAACAAGGTAATGATTTAATCTTTGTTTTTGTAGACAAATTATAAAAAATGACACATTTTATTCCTTGTAAGAAAAATAATGATGCTACGAGCATACTTGTTTTCTTCTCCAAAGAAATTGTTAGATTACATGGATTTACTAGAAGCATAACCTTCGACCAAGACAGTAAATTCATTGGACACTTTTGGAGAACCTTGTAGAAGAAATTAAATACTAAATTGCAATTTAGTTGAGCATAACATCCACTAACTAATGGGAAAATTGAAGTTTCAATAGGAGTCTTGAAATTATTTTAAGATGTCTAATAGGCAAGAGGCCAGGAAAGTGGGATGTTGTGCTTGGACAAGATGAATTTGCATACAATAATTCAGTTAATCGATCTACATGTAAAATTCTATTTCAAATTGTTAATTAAAGGTCACCTAAGGGAGTGGTAGACTTGGCACCATTACTAGGGAGAATCCAAAAGAGTGTCTATGTTGAATCATCTGCAAAGCAGATGAAAGAAATTCATGAACATGTACATAAAAAATTGAAGACAAGCAACCAACAACATAAGTAGAGGACTTATGTAGAAAGAAGGCATAAATTTTTTGAGGAAGAAGACTTAGTATTGGAACATTTGAGAAAAGGAAGGTTTTTGAGGGGAACATATACTAAATTGAAAATGAAGAAAACTGGCCCATGTAAAATTGTAAAGAAAAATTCTAATAATGCATATGTTTTAGAGCTTCCAACAGAGTTCGACATTTATATGAGTACCATTTATATGTTTAACCCATTTTTAATGTTTCTAATTTATATGAGTACCATGAAGAAATAGTTGAAGAAAGTGATGATTGTATTACTGGCTGGAAAGAACAAATTCCTGAGCGTAAAAGAGAAGAAATTCCAAAAAATATTAGATGAAAGAAAAATGGGAAGAATGAGGAGCCAAAAGACAAAGGAATATTTAGTTCGTTGGAAACGAAAACAGTTGGAGGATGCCACTTGGATCCCAGGAGCTGAACTGGAACGTGTTACACAGCTAGTCCACGAAGATAGTGATGATGTCATGAACATGAGTTGATACAGGAGAATCCCTCGATGGAAAACAAGGAATCGACAAGGAAGCATGGACAAATCATGGTTGTTCCTGGCCATATGAAACTTGGAGATGCATGCCAAAAAGGAGGGATGCCAACGCCCAAGTTTAATTCATAAAAAAATATCACCACCATTGGGAATGCGCATGAGGCTAAAATACTCCAACGACCAAGATGAAGTGGGATTGAGTGAGCACCAATGATCTAGATTCAATATGAAAAATAAAAGTAACTTTTGAGTTTTGACATTTTTTCATTTCATAAAAGGTTTTACAACAATGGTTTTCAATGCGTAATTTAAATGAGGTGGGATGTGTGACACCCTTTGGGTGAAGCCTAATCCATTTTCTTTAAGCTCATAAAAGGCTAATTAAATAATCAAGGGAGGCGATAGTTTTTTCGGTGTGGCCAATTAAATAAACATTAATGTGAAGGGATTTTTTTTGGAAAAAGAAGGATCGAGAAGATTATAGCGAGGGAAGAGGCACATAAGTTTTTGTTGTCAAGGAAAGAGAAAGCGGGTAGTAGAAACAGAATCAGAATGAAGACTAGGGAGGAGATAAAATTAAGACTAGGAAAGAGAAAGCGGGTAGCAGAAACCCTGCATGAGGCTAAACCTATGAGGACATTTATGCAAATTATATTTCTCTATAATTTTTTATAATCATACCTTTTTTCAAAGCTTCTGAATGTAACTTATAATTTCCAAGTTTTAATAGAAAAAAAGAAAAAAAATTAATGGCTTCCTGATCCGGATTTATGCAAGAACACAACAGAATACACAAATAACCATAGAAACAAATATGCAACGGAAATAACACTTCATTTCATTAATCAATAACTGAAACTTGTTTACATATAGAATGGAAATAAACTAGTTGTGTTGGTAGCTTATCCCTGAGAAGAGATGTGGCAGCTACATGTCTCTGAAATCTGTGTTGCAATGAGGCTCAAGGGCCTATATATTATTAAGAAACAATGGAAGCCCTACACATACAAAAACCTAACCCTAGGAGGTGAAATGCCAGAATGTGGGCCCTGTTGGATAACTTGGTACATCAATTTCCCGAGGTCATAACTTTAGCATACTACCTCCGTTTGACGCGCATGATACATCGTTAGAAAGATCTGTTTAAGGACTACATCCATAAAAAACTAATGATGAGTTCGGAATAGACTCATATTTTCCGACCATTCGATGTCGAAAAAAGTCGTTTAGGGCCTCAAAACGGCTCCGAAAGTTTAGGACCCGAAAACTGCCAAAAATAGTAAATTGTGCTATAATTAAGGAAACTGAAAAATTGAAAGAAACAATGGTGGGGTTCCAAGTGGAATAGGTGGGTAGCCACCAATATCCTCCTGGATCATTCCTCCCCCCTTAGGAAGCAATGGTCCCCATTGCGTTGAGTTCCTCCATGAGATGAGGAAACTTATGCTGAACTTGGTTCTTGGTGAGCCACTTTCCCTGGTGAAGGAGTTGGCCTGCTTTGACAACTCGATATAGCTGGATCTTTTGTTGGTGGGTGTTCTTGATCTGTGTGTCCATAATCCGATCAATTGTGGCTTGTTCCATGCAGTCGGGGTTTAACTCTGTTGGTGCGAGTTGTTCTGCCATGTCTGATGTGTCTAGTAGAGGTGGAAAGTAGGGCCGAAGGCGGTCCACATTAAACATTGGGTGCAGACCAAGGAATGGTGGAATACTGAGCTCAAAGGCATTGTCCTTGATAGCCTTGGTGATGGTGTATGGCCCATATCGGAGCGAGAGAAGCTTGCAGTGGGGTCCAGTGAGGCGCTCCTTCTGCAAATGTAGCCACACTTTGTTGCCCACCTGGAAGTTGTGTTGCACCTGATACTGATCATGTTGCTGCTTGCACTTAGCATTGGATCTGTCCAATATGTCATGAACATGTTGGTGAATGTGCTGAATGCACTCAATGAAGTTGTTCGCCTTGGAAACTTCAGACTGGATATGAGATGAAACAACCCGAATAGCTGCAAATGGCATGGCTACGTCAATGGGACATAATGTCTGGAATCCCAAGCCCACCTAAAAGGGGCTGTGGTTGGTTGAGCTATGGAGGGCCTGGTTATAGCTGTGTTGTATATAGGGGAGGCTCTCATCCCATGTGCATGGATGCTTCGAGTTGTACATGCACAAAATGTGTATGTTCATCCTATTGATGACCTCTGTCTGGCCATCAGTCTGAGGATGGAAAGTTGTGGACTTTATGAGCTTGGTGTCTAGCATTGACCATAGGATAGACCAGAATGTACTAAGGAACCTGCTATCCCGATCTAAGATTATAGATTGTGGGATCCGAAAGTGTACCCACACTCGTTCAAAGAAGAGTTTAGCAATGGCTTCTGCCGTGATATTCTTCTTGCAGGCCTCCATTATGGCCATCTTTGAGAATCTGTCAATGACCACAAACAAACAGTCGTTGCTGTGCTTAGTAGAAGGAAGGCCCGACATGTAATCGATGGAGATGGATTCCCAAGGTCGACTAGGGGTAGGAAACGGAGTATAGAGGCCTTGCTTCTTGATGATTGTTTTGGCAATGGCGCAGGCAGTGCAAGATTGGATGTACTTCCCTACGTCCTGTCAAAGGTTTGGCAAATAGAAATACTTTTGCAGTACTGCCACTATTTTCTCGACCCCAAAATGCCCAGCGACCCGATTGTAGTGTGCTTCCCAAATCATCTTGGCATGCTTGCTTGAAGGAACACAAACATGTCCCATGTGACATAGTAGTACATCCTGGAGGTGAAATTTTGGAACTTGGTTTCCCTCCAAGAGTGTCTGGTATGTGTGGCTGAATTCTGGATCGCTCTTGTAGAGAAGCGGCCAATCAGAAGTCTCATTCCCATAAGAGTTGAGCACAGTGGTTATCGCCACGATCAGTGGTCGGCTGAGGTAGTTTGCAACATTATTGGTGCTTCCCTTCTTGTACTTGATGTTCAAATGAAACTGTTGTAGATATGTGGAGCAATTCTGATGGCGATTGTTCTGTAACTTTTCTTATGTCTGTATGAACTGCAGGGGTCGGTGGTTTGTGTGGATGATCGTTTCCTTCCCCAAAATGTAATGCTTCCATTGTCGGCAAGCCTGTACAATGGAATATATCTCTTTGTCATAAGTGGCATATTTGCGGACTATGTCAGATAGTGTCTCACTGTGATATGCAACTGGATGCCCTTGTTGAGTAAGGACTGCCCCAATAGCATAGTCAGAGGCATCTATCTCGATTTCAAAGGGTTGTTGTAAGTCTAGTAATGTGAGCACTGGGGCACAACAGAGGCGATGTTTCAATTCTACAAACACCTTCTATTGAGTTTTCGACCAAAAGAACTTTACTTTTTCTCCTCCCTTGGTGACTTGACTCAAGGGCCAAGTGATATGAGAGAATCCCAACACGAACCTGGGGTAGAAATTAGCAAGGCCCAGAAAGATGCGAGGCTCTGTTAGAGTAGTCGGGGCTGGCCAATCCTGAATGACTTGGATCTTGGTTGGATCCACATGTACCCCACACTCATAAATAATGTATCCCAGATACTGTACTTGGGTCATGCCAAAAGTGCACTTGTCCAAATTGGCACACAACTTGTGTTGCCGCAGTGTTTGGAGGACCTGTCGGATGTGGTGGAGGTGCTCTTCCCAAGTCTGGTTGAATATTAGGATGTCATCCAAGTACACTACTACAAATGAGTTGGTGAATGGCCACAAGATGTCGTCCATCGGTCTCATGAAGGTTGCAGGAGCATTTGTCAGCGCGAAAGGCATGACCAACCATTCGAAAAGGCCCTCCTTGGCTTTGAAGGTAGTCTTCCACACATCGATCGGTTTGATCGGTACTTGGTGATACCCAAACTTTAAGTCGATCTTGCTAAAATATTTCTCCCCTTTAAGCTGGTCCCGGAGGTCATCAATCTATGGGATCAGGTACCTATTCTGGACAGTGATCTTGTTCAGCCCCCGATAGTCAATACAAAGTCTCCAAGTCCCATCCTTCTTCTGTACCAACACGATCGGGCTCCCATAGGGTGATGAGCTTGGCAGGATGTGACCCTTTTGTAGCAACTCCTGAATTTTCCTCTTGATTTCATCATTCTCCAAAATAGAGCATCAATAGATTAGTCCATTGGGAAGTGGCGCACCTGGGGTCATATCGATGGGGTGCTTGACCTGACAGTGGAGAGGCACCCCGATGGGTGAGGTGAATATGTCCCGGTACTCCTCCACGACCTTGTCCATTTGTTGTTGTCGTGTGGAGGGGCCCTATCTAGAGGTTGTGGCCACGATATTATTCTTTCCCTCATGGCGGATCATCAAGAGAACAAACTTCCCGATTTTGGAAATGAGTTTACTGCATTGTTTTGCAGTAACCAGAGAGATAGCGACAGGAGGTGGTACATCTGGTATCCTGTACAAATTATTCCCCAACGTGATAATAATAGCGCGAGGCCGAGACTCATACACAGCATGTCACTTCCATAAGTATGGTTGACCTAATAATACATCACAAACATCAAGAGGAGCAATATCACGTAATACCTCATCAGTGAAGGGCTTGGTGCTTAGGGAAGACGGCAATGCTGGATGACGCGAAGATCACGTCCTTGTTGAAGCCACTCGATGGTGTATGGATGTGAAAGTGACGTGGTCGAAAAATCCAACTGCTTCACAACCTCTGCTGAAATTAGGTTCTTTTGGCTCCCACTATCGACAATGAACTATAGTGGGGAACCCTTTACCCACATCTAGGAGTGGAAAAGATGCTCCTCCTCCTTTGAATCTTCTGGTTCTTCCTTTTGGATCTTCGTGGTGGCAACAATGGCGTTGGGATCTACATCAATAATATTATTCCCTTTGTCATTCCCCTTCTCAGGTTTTGATTCACTGTCAGGGTATGCATCTAATTCATAAGCCTTTATCTCACCCACCAGTGACTGCTTGGCCTGACACTCACTTGTGTTGTGAGTGGGGCTCTTATGGAACTCGCATCACTTTTCCACTTCCTTCTTTGGTTTTGTAGTGTTGCTCTTTGCTTGCGGCTTTATCAAGTTTTCTTGAGTCACCATGCCTTGGCTATGTCCTTGGTTCTGCGGTTTGGGAGTACCTTTCCCTTGCTTCTGATTCGCAGATCCAAAGTCTAGCTTTTTCTGTTTGAATTTTTGTTCAATTTTGGCAGCATACCGATATGCCGTACCAAGCAAGGAGATGTTGAGGAACTCCATTTCCTCCTGAATGTATATGTGCAGAAAATTGCAGTACTTCAGCACCAAATGTTTCTCTGAATATTTGATACCCAACTTGGTGCGCAGGGTATGAAACAGATTCATCAGCTCATGCACATTTTGATCTCTTTGATGTCGCAGCGTAGTCCATTGTATGTACTTTTTCTCATAGCTCCCCACCAGATAATATTGTCCCTTTATGGAATCTTGGAAAGAATTCCAAGTGGGTACAGTCGAGAAAAGAGAGGGTTCCTCCTTGTCCTTTCTGTCATAGTAGGTTTCCCACCAGTCCTTGACATGGGGGGTGGCTTTGAGAAGAGAAAAAACAATCTTTTCCTGGTTGAAAAAGTCATGAACCGAGAAATATCCTTCTAATAGATTCAACCATATATCTATGGTGTCTGCATCTATTCGGCCATCAAATATGGGAATGTCGAAGTTTACTTGTACCTTAAAAGGGGTTGCGTCTCTAGAGTGGCTGCTAGATGCAGATGCGCCACCAGTGGGAAGTCTTTAAAGGATTTGGGTGAAGTTATCCATCATCGTGTTCCTTTGTTTTTTAAGGGCCTCCTCGAGCAACTTTTTGATAGGATCTCCTGCTCCCTCGTCTTTATTTTCGTCCCCCATGGGTTTCCGTTGGGATTTGCAAGGATGAGCTTGCAAAGGTTCAACCAGATTGAGCCCTAACTCTTTATACCCCGCCCTTGTTGGGGACATGCAAAGAAGGACCGAGAAAGAGCAGATTGCTCTGATACCACTAATCTGGATTTATGCAGGAATGCAACCGAATACACAAATAATCATAGAAACAATTATGCAGCAGAAATAATACTTCATTTCATTAATTAATAACTGAAACTTGTTTACATATAGAATGGAAATAAAATAGCTAGAGTGCTGGTAGCTTATCTCTGAGAAGAGATGTGGCGGCTACATGCCTCTGAACTCTGCGTTGCAATGAAGCTCAAAGGCCTATATATTATTGGTAAACAATGGAAACCTTACACATCAAAAGACCTAACCCTAGGAGGTGAAACACCAGAATGTGGGTCCAGTTGGGTCACTTGGTACATCAATTTCTCGGGGTTGTAACTTTAGCATACTACCTCCGTTTGACACGCATGATACATCATTAGAAAGATATATTTAAGAAACACATCCATAAATAGAAAATATGAGTTTTTTTCGACCATTTGATGTCGAAAAAATGTTGTTTAGGGCCTCAAAATGGCTCCGAAAGTTTAGGACCCAAAAACTGCCAAAAATAGTAAATTGTGCTACAATTAAGGAAACTAGAAACTGAAAGAAACATTGGTGGGGGTCCAAGTGGAATAGATGGGTGGCCACTAATATCCTCCTGGATCACTTCCATTGTCCAAATTGATGGTTGTGTTGTTTGAATTATTTTGTGCAGTCTAATATATTTGTAACCCTGTAGTGTTTTAGTTGTGTTTGAATCATGTAGGTCTACACCAATTTAAGCCTTCTAGAAACAAAATTTTCCAATAATTGATTGAAAAATAGTTATCTACTAACATAAAAATGTAGTGAAATAGAAACTAGAGACTTCCAACATGAATAATAAATTGAAACATCATTTCCCCCCTTTCCTACTATTCCTCCTTGAGCTTTATTAGAATATTCTTCTCACCTCCACCTTCCAAAGCACTAGTGAAACATGACTATCAAATAGATGCAAGGTAGAGGTTTTTCTCCATCTTGTTGAGTTGGTTGATTGTGCATTTCAACATTCTCTCAATGATTTATGGTGTTCACTATGTTTCTTTGAATTAAGGCGTTTTCCTTTTAAGCTCACTGCAGTATATTACTTACTATATCAAAACAATGCTAAGAAATGATGGGTGTTTGTATCTGAGATGCTTCAAAAAATTATTATTCTATTTAGAAAGGACCTCATCCATCATGGATTATATTCTATCTTTTACAAATTTTACCAAATTCTTCAGTGCCTTTATGGTTTCCTTATAATGCAATTGTCTACACTTTGTGATAGAACTAGAGATATGTTTGTGGAAATAAACTCAAAGTTCAAAGATAAATTTATATAAATAAACAATTAAACTCAAACCATTCCCATTATGTTTGAGAGGAAGACAGATATTCCTTTTGTTTTCTAGTATGAGGATTCCCATTCTTTTATTCATTCTCTTTGTCATTCCTTTAGTTGTTTTTGTAGTTCAATTATATAATCATTATCATTTCCATATCAACAATGCTTTTAATCAAGAGTATCTCATTGGTTCATGTTTGCAATTACTTATGATCAATCCCAATATTTATCCACTTTTTGGAAATGAAATGTTTCATTCTCTAAGTGAGCAAGTGTCATATGCGGTCAGCATAGATAGAGACTACTTTCCATAAATGTTTAAGACATGGGATTGGAAGGTATACTAATTTCCTCTTTTTTGTAGTATCTCCTTTATTAGAATACTCAACCATAGTAATAACATTTTCATTTACCACATTCCCTATGAATTGGGGTATTTGTTTTGCTTCAGGAAGCTTTAATTGTATACTAATCATATCCAAGATTCGATTATGCCCATTCTTGGTGGTTGTCGTAGTTTATTGATATTCTTTATGAGTACTAACAATGTGAGTCAGGAGTTTGTGCGGAGCAGATCGACTCCTCTTTCGCGGCTAGGGTTTCTCTAGCTACCGCCTTGCTTCTCAAAGTTGTGGATCGCTAGCTGCTTCCCTTCGCATTGCTGGACCGCTTGCTGCTGCTCCTGGTGCCTCAGCGTGGATCCTTCTGGTTTAGCATGGAGTCCTCTCAGGAAATGGGCTATCATGCCTAGCTCACCACTTTCAAGGCCCTTGTTCAAGCTGCCACTCCTCAGGCAACTTCTCATTCTTCTTCCAAGTTCGTTAAAAGGATGGACGAGATCCCCTCTTTGAAGCTCTCTCCTTCAGATCCATGCTAGAAAGCTCTCATCCTCTCTGAGAAATCCCTCATTGGTAAGTTCACAGGGTTATGGCCCAGCCCTAAGGTAGTGGAGCTTTGGATCTCAGAACAATGGAACCCTCTTCTGCAAGGACAGGTCTCTCTCTTTGCAGCTAGATGGGGGTTTTTGGTATTCCTGTTCTCAAATAAAGAAGAAAGAGACCTTTTCTTCTGTTTAGGCCCTTTTTTCATGGGCTCTAGAGGTCTATTCTTAGCCCCATGGTCTCTGGGGTTTAACCTAGAAGCAGAGATCACTGCCGCTCCAGTATGGGTAAGACTCCCTAACCTCCCTCTTCATCTTTGGGGGAAAAACACTCTGATTGACATTGGTAATAAGTTAGGTCGGTATATAGATTCTGCAGAACCAAAAGGGGGCCAGTACAGATGTGCCCGTATCTGCGTAGAGGTGAATCTAGAGAAAGGACTCTCGGAAGCCTTAAAGCTTACAATAGGAGAATGGAGCCACATTCAAGAACTAGATTATGAACTAATCCATTTCAAATGCAACTTTTGCCATGTCTACGGTCACTTCGCCAAAAGCTGCCCTAAGCTTGCAGAACCACAGAAACCAGCAAATATCCCAGCTTCCAAAGATGCAGAGTTCCAAATGGTCTCTAATCGACGCCATCCTCCCCGGCGAAAGTAGCCAAAAGTGTCTTAGCACAAGGTTTCTCCTCAAGATCCTTCTCCTTCTGCAGATACTCCATGGCCAGAAAACAAAAATAGTTTTGAAGTTCTCCAGGAAGATGAAGCACAAGAACCTGAAGTTGCAGTTGTCCCGAAACATGGCATGCATGGTCCCTCTGGCTCCACGGGTGTAGCTAATCCAAAACCTGCTTCTCCAAGTCCTAGGAAATACCTCAATGTTTTGGTTCACGAGACCCCAGTCTAGGAAGGGCTGGATTCCTTGCCCCCTTCATCAGAGGGAACTTCTGAATCTGAAGACTTTTCATCTCCTTCTCCTCCCCTCACCAAAGGGCGAAAGACAAATAAAGAACGTAAAGAAAAGGAAGCAACCTCAAATATCAGCTCGGGCTCTCAGAAGAAATTGGATCCTTTCATTAAGGGGCTTTCCTCTTAGCCTAATTAATGTTTTGTTTCTGTATTCTTCTCTGCTCACAATTTGTGAGAGTCTATTCATGCAAGCATTCTTTTTCTCGAAATAGCCTTAGAAGATTTTGGGACTCTCTTCTCAAAGGACTTATAAGAAGGCTGACTATTCTTTTAGAGGGCATCAGTCTTCTTTTTCTGGATTCGTCTTTGTACGTCAGGCTGGGCTACAACCATTTTTAATCAATAAAAATTTCTAAGTTTCTATTAAAAAAAAAACAATGTGAGTCACATGAAGAATTCCTGAAGAACTATGCATTCTACCCAATTTATAATTCATTGGATTAGGAAGAAACAATTTGAAGGGTACAATCCCAAACTACTTGGGAAACATATACTCTCTTGAGGACATAGATTTAAAATACAACCATCATTATGAGAGTTCTCCTTATGAGTTGGACATACCAATCCATGTGAAAATAATATTTCTTCACGCTAACCATCTCCAAGGAGAAATTCTACTATCCTTATACTCTCACTACACCAATCTTATAACAATGTATGCCACTATGAACTAGTTAACTAGTCACATTCTGTTAGATTTGTGCAACAAAAACACCCCATTGACAGAAATCTATATCTCTCTTAATTGATCGAGTGGAAATATTTCTCGTTCCTTTATAAATTTTATGAACCTTCAATTCATCGCCATGGGGGGTAACAAAATCAATGAAATAATGTCGATCGAATCGAGTAATATAATTTAGCTTTAGGAACTTTTGGTAGGATTGAATCAATTGGTTAGTGGTAGTACCATGAGCTTACCCATTATTTCTATGCTTACTAATTGTTCAAAACTAGGCTTAATATACTTCTCCTATAATAATTTCTAGGGACATTTTCCCTTTTATATAGACCGCCTCTCTACAAATATGTACTCCACAGTCTTGGGCATAAACTGATTAAGAAGACAAATACCTCCACATATTGGAAGCCTCACTAGTGTATCATTGTTTTCTTTTGAAATAAAATCTTTCATTATGGAAGTCTCCTCTCATGGGGGCTTTACTTGTTGATCAATATCCTATCACGTTAGTTCATATTGTGGGTTTTAAAATTATAAAAAATCGAACCAATATATTGCAGGTATTGGGGAGATGAGGGGTTTAAGGTGGGGGTGGGTAGGGTGGTTTATAAGGATTGAGGTATAAAAAGGGGTGGAGAGGAGGTTTTAAGTATTGAGAGGGGGTTTCTACAAAAGGAGTTTGGGTCAATATCTCTCGAAATTAAGGGCATTCTTTAATATCCCATGATCGCACGTGCTATGTGAGAGGTTCACTAAGTGAAGTCCCCTTGTCTCCTCTTCACTTAAAATCATTCAAAACATGGAAAATTTATATGGGTGTTCCCAAGAAGACGGGTAACACTTTTTTGCCAAAAGTGATGGTGAAAATTCAATTTTTTAGTCATTTATCAAATTGAATCTCTCAAAACTCATATATTCTTTCTGAATTCCGACGTGTAAGAAAAACAACAAAATTGTAGTGAATTACGTTATCTTCCCACCTATAATTAAAAAAACCAATATTATTATTTGATTTGCCAAAATTGCATTCAATGATACATGTGTTATTGTAAATTTCAAGAAAAGTTAACATGTGGCTTGTGTGCACATAAAATAATTTAGTGATAAATGCACAATTCATGAATAAAAATATATGAAGATAATATACACAAAAAGCACCAAGGTGCACATATTTTTTTTAAATTTATTTTGAAAGATTATATTTTCTATTAATTTTTGAAATTGAACATTGAAATTTTGAAGTTGTGGACATGGCTTTTAAGTGCAAGTTTGAAAAGAAAATAAAAAAGAATTATCATATAAATTCACAAATCTATAAATTATATGCCAATGGATAGACTATTAATTAAAAGATCAAATGTTGTGAAGTCAGCCACCTAAGGTGCATCTCAAGACAAGGTTTAAACCTAGAAAAGATGCAAGTAAAATTAAATATCCAAAAATGGGGGCTAAAAGTCTATTTTTTAAGCCCTCGATTGAGCTATTAGATTGATCAATGTCTGTAAAACCCTTGATTGAGATTTAACGTCCATTTTTAAATACCTCATTTGAGGGTTTATGTGAGTCTAGATGAAAGCTTGATTGAGCTAAGAAGCTTGATCGATCCTTGATCTCCATTGAGCTTCGTAGCTCAATCAAGCTTTATAAACTTTAATTAAGAAAAATCGAGCGTTCATATTCGTATGTGCACATAAATATGAACACCCTAAAATTTATTTAGTTAAATTGTTTTTTAAAGTGTATCATGTATGGTTCATCGAGTTCTTCAAATTCAATGAAAGTTAAATATATAATTATATGATAATTAAATTGAATAAAAATTAATGTCAACAAAAAAAATGCATGTGGTCAATAATAAATACCTTAAAAAAGAATCAACTAAATGCATTACTACTACCACTTCTCCAGATATTCATTTGTATATATGGGTCATGGAGTAATTGGAGTTATAAATTTGATCAATCATATCTCTAACTTCAATTACTCAATGACATATATCTACAAACAAATAGGACCCTTCTCATCTATAATCCTTAATCACACATCTCTAACTCGTGTCTATTAAACCTTCACTAAATTTCTATGCAACAAAAGCAATGAAATTCGTTGTGCTTTATTGCATTTTTATACTTATAACGATTGGAGATGCTTGATCAAGACTCTAAGTTCGATCGAGATCTAGAATATAGTGGGTTGATCAAGCTATTTAACAAATCTCGATCAAGGGTTAGTAAAACCCTTGATCAATGGTTTTACGAACCCTCAATAGAGTGTTTTCAAATAGCTCGACCGCGTGATTTTTAATCCCTCGACCGATCTTTTAAAAGATCGATCGAAGGATTAAAAAAATATCAATCGAGGTATGTTTTTAGCATAATCGTTCCCTTTGTTTGCCAAAAAGATTTATCAATGTTCATAGGAACACCCATATATGGAAGGCAACATTTTACAAGGAAACATCATGATCGAAATCATGTATCTCAAAATCTTGTACTTTTATCTCTAAATGGAAATAATATTTCTAGAAGGATCCTTGATTCTATTTCCCACCTCCAGTATTTTACATATCTATATATCCTACAAATACAATTATTAGTTAATAACTTGCAAATATAGGGTTCCCTTTAGAACTCATAAAGATGCCTATGGTTCAAGATATATATGCTTTTGAAAATTAGTTAACTGGTTACATTCCATTTGGCTTAGAAGCTACAAATAATTATAATTCCCCAATACTTATTGCAATGTACTTGAAGATCTTTAGGATGTTGTATGGCATTAGTGATTGTATAATTGATCCATAAAATAATTTGAGTCCATTCTCATAAATTCCACATAGTTTGAAACTCATTCCCTTCTCGTTCTTTAGGAAGCCTATTTGTTTGATTCTTATTCCTCTCTCCTTTTCTATGCAGGTCAATTGTTGGGTTTTTGAGAGTGTAAAAAAAAGTTACATATGCCATGAAGAATGTATCGGAAATGTTTATACAACTATAAAAATCATTATCCTTATCTTAGGAAAACTTTCTTCAAATTAAATCTTATTTTTCTTATTTGGTCCACATAAATATACCAAGAGATTTGTATTTGTTGTTAAATATTATTTAGAGAAAGTCATAGAAAGTCATCAATTTTTTTTCCACAATGTTTGATGAAGTCATTAAATTAAATAAAGAGCAAGAACCCATGTAGAGGAAGATGATGTTTTCTATACTTTTTTGGATATTCAACATGTTCCTCCTTTACACCAACACTTTGAAGCTAAAATTGTCGAACATGATCAATTAGTCCATGTCACAACAACCTTATTCTCAAATTTGAAACAAATTACACTGGACAACAAACTTTCATGTATCTATAAAGAATTGAGGTGGAACCTTACATTATGAGGGATTTACTTGGTAAAATTGGGAAAAACAATTACAATTATGAGTTGAAGATTTAAACTTTGATTATATTTTTAAGATTTAAATTTATTGTCACACACTTCCAATTATTTAGACACGGCCAATTATTTTTATTAATATAATTTTTTTGGTAAGTAAAATAATTCCATTAAACTACATAGTTTTACAAAAAGAGTCTTGAGAGGGTCATAGTATCCAACGTAACTAAATTAGTATTTTCCAAACAAGATAAACAAATTGGACTATGACACAATATTAGGTTAATGATTGGAGGGATCCCTTAGAGAAAACGTACATCTAAGTCTTCCAGAAACAAAAGTTTACAACATAATAATAGTCAAACAGAAACTATTGGCTTTCAACATGAATTATTAAAATTGAAGCATAATTTACTGCTTCCCAATAGGTCTCCTCAAGCTCTATCATATTTTTGTTGCATCCATCTTCTTAGGTTTTGATGAAACAATCCATTAGGTGGACACAAGGAAAAAATGGGTCTCCAAATGGTTGAGTTGATTGACGATGTAATTCAACATACTTTTAGTGCTTTTTTGATGTTCCACGTGATTCTTTGAATTGATGGGATTTCCTTTGAAGCTCGATGCAATATATTACTTATTGTAATAAAACAACTATAGGAGATATTAGATTTTCTATCTCTACCCTTAGTTTGGATAGTATGTTTCAGAAAATTCCTATCATATTCACAAAGGACCTCATCCATGAAGAATTTTCTTTTAGCATTTACAATTTTTACTAAATTCTTCATTGCTTTTATGGTTTCCTTAAAATGCAATTCTCTACACTTTGTGATAAAACTAGAGATATATTTATGGAAATTTTCATGAGGAGAAGTATACATGGACAAATTCTTACTTCTATATTACGATCAATTGGAGTTCTATTCACTTATCTTTTGGCTTCAAACAATTGAGAAGTTTTTCAAACCCACTTACCGTGTCACCTTAGCATCCCATATTTACCTTTCGCCTCCTTTATCGAACATTTCATTACATAGCTCACAAAATCAAAGTCCCCTGAAATCACCACCACTATCCATAGCTTGAACTAGAATTATCATATCTACTTCAAATTGTTCCTCATCTTCTTTAGTATAAGAGTTGTTTCTTACTCTTGAGACAACATTATGCATAATAGGGAAACATAGGGATCTCAAACAACACTTATTGTGATTGTAGACATTATCATTTGTTGCAAAAATTGTATGTGTAATGCCCATATTTGATTAGACTTATTATTTTATGATAATTTATTATTTGAAGGCATTCCTAATGTGTGATGTCACAAATTTTGTCGGCGAACACACCTACTATATTTGTGCTTGAAACTCTTTTGAATTTGTTGATAGGGAAAATTGTTTCTTTTCCAACTACATGGGTTAAAGTTGGTGAAAAGTAACAAATAAACTTCTCGCTATTTGGAATAGGGATCCCATCTCAATTAAGTTTGGGCCAACAACCATTAATAGTTTTGGGATTCTAAATATTGTGGCTCAACCCACCTATTAGGGTTTTCTAAGTAGAAGTAAACAAAATTCCTATAATCTAATATGAAAAATATAAAATGAAGAATAATGCCTTGGCTAATATATCAAAGAGAGAAAGAAACCAAATGTACTAACACAGTACAATGATTGAATTAAATTTTTACTAATAGATTGTGTTTATATACTATGACTAATAACAACATGCCAAGAAATCTTGAGCATTTATTATTGTGAAACCTGTATATTTTACCTTGATTCAAACTAAGCGAATCTTAAGTTCTAGATGATTATATTTCTTTCCATCATCAAATATAATCATATATTTTACCACTTTATCTAGATATTCAAGAACAACATAATGATTATTGAGACCTAAATTAACTTGATCTTTCAAAATGACCACTTGATATTAACATGGTTTCATTGATTGCAAAGGAGTTTTGATTGGTTGATATTCACTCCCCTTTAGAACTAGAAAAAAGGTACATGCTTGGTATTTTATTCACCATAAAAGAAAATGTTGCAACAAAAGATCTCAACTATGTTAAATGAAAACACATTCGAGGCACATGCATCCTTTTTAAAGATTTGCAATGCCTTTAGAGGGTTTCAAAAAGATGATTTCAATACATTCCATGAAAGGTTTAATCATTTATAACCCCGAAAAAGTTTGTGATAGTTGTGGAAGTCCTTGTGAACGTTCCAAGGATGCATATTTATGAAATAGTTGAAGCCCTTACAATCTTATAAAAGATGCATTTTTACATAGCCGTAAATATCTTTCAACAAACAAAAAAAATTAAAAAATTATTAGTACGATTAAAACAGATTTAATTGTGAATGCCAAACCAATATTGTTACAATTAAAAAATGGAAATTAGGAGCAAAGCTTCTAAATATATTTCTTCTAATGAAAATGTGATAAAAATTAATAAATTTTTTTAGTTAAATTAACTTTTAGTAAATATCTGATAAAAAATAGTAATATTTTTTTAATTGAAAAATAAAATTAAGAAACAATAAAATTGTAGAAATACAATATGTTAGTAGTTGTTTGTGAATTATGTAACAAGAGAAAAAAGTAATTAATAATATTTTTGTATTAATAGAGTAACCACGATATTAAGAGAGAGATTAGAGCTTTATAACTTTCTATTATAACCCCATTTTTTTTCCTGAAGAAAAAAGTTGATTGTATTAATAAATAAAAACTACATACAAAATGGTATGTATTGTTCCTACTTCTTGTAGATTTACATCTTGTTGTCACATCATTTCTGATGTAATTTACTTCTCTTTTTCATATTAGCCTAAGAAAAGCCATGATTAGTCAAAAAGACTATCATAAAGTTTGTCTTTGAAAAAAATCCAATTTGAGGCAGAAATTGGAAAGAGCTATTTTCCTTCCTCTGAGCGAACTAAAGATAGAAGAAAGATGATTCCAGCAGATCTTATGAAAACTGCTGCATTTTGCTTAAAAAACTGTCGAAAAATATTTATGTAGCAAGGATTTAGTGAGGCAAAATAAGAAAAGGCCTGTGGAGGTACTCCTTGGCCTCTGTGTCCTTTATCTCTATGATTTTCCAAGACCCCCATTGCAGGTTCAGTTCTGCCTTTGAAAGTTTCTGCATCCATGTTCCGTTCCCTGTAGACATGTTTGAACGAGATTGATTCAAAATTTGAAAGAGTCCTGTTAACCTCTTTATAGAGAGTGTCTAGTGAAGAATTTCTGCATCTCTAAGTCTTATTTATCCAATTTATAACAACCAAAGAATCACAAAAAAATTGAAGCTTTTTGCAATTTCTTTCAATTGCAAAACAAAGGAGAAGTTTCAAGGTCATAAGCTCAGCATAGTTGTTTGTTTCGGATGCCATCCCCATGGAGATTTGGAAATGGTGATTTTAATTCAGGAATAAAGTGGCTCCTCCCCCACATGTCAAGTTTTGAGAAGTGCCATCAAAAAAGGCCCAAGGGATGTTTTTATCCAACTGTTCAGGAGCAATGATTCTTGGAGTGGGGCTGTTCTTTGTTTGAGGAAAGTAAGAAAGGATATCCAGACCCTTCCTTGCTAATTCTTCTAGAGAGCTAGCTTTTTCGAGGAAAATGACCTTGTTTCTGGCTAGCCATATTCCCCAGATGTGGATGGGCGAAAGGATTCCGAGCTGAGTAGTTTGGGGGGAAAAGGACCAATCCTTCCATGCTTCTTCCACTATGTTTCCTTCACAGTTGAAATTTGAGGAGATAAAGGATTTGGAGTGCTTCCATACCTGTTTGGAGAAACTGCAGCTTAGGAAAAGATGGTTTGTGTTCTCCTCATTATATTTGCATAAGCTGCACCAACCAGGGCCTGTTATTTGTCTTTTCTGTAGATGATCACATGTAGGGATTTTGTTTGCAAGAGTGCACCAAGTGAAAATTGTTGCCTTTAGAGGGAATTTAAGCTTCCATATACCTTTCTGCCACCATTTCTGATTTTCCTGAAAGTGTTGTAAACATAGTTGTTGATATCCTAGCTTTGGGGTGTATTTCCCATGTTGTGCTTTTTCCCAAATCAACTCATCTTCTCTTTCGGATATCCAGATGTGAGATTATTGCAGAGCTAGGGTGTATTGATCCCACTGCCTATCCCATTGGTCTGGTAGCTCTAGATCCTGACTCTTCTTCCATCCTTGATGCCAAATGTTGGTTGAGAGAGGATTTGCTATTTGATTCAAGTGAAAACACCCCTTCTGATGGATTAGTTGAATTAATTGCTGAGGTAGTATGTGGTTCTGAGAGTAGCATGGCCATGGGTTCGCTTCTATTCTTACTTTTGTGCCATCCCCTACCTTCCAGACTAGTCCTTCTGAGATGAGTGGAAAGGCTTTGCATAAGGCTTTCCAGATGATTGATCCATTTGGAGGTTTTGTAATTCTCATATCCCTGATCCAATCCAGAATGGGAGTTGGTAAAATGTATTTTTGGATGATGGATTCTGTCCACAGGCTTTGAGTTGATATGAGTCTCCAACCTATTTTTGCTGCCAAGGCTTTTGCAAAGAAAAAAGTGTTTTTGATGCCCCAACCTCCCATTCATTTTGGTCTTGCAATTTGGTCCCATTTTACCCAGGGGAGAAGCTTTTGATCTTTTTTCCCCGACCATAGGATCTATTATAACCCAATTACAAGCTGTCATTTTTAATTATTTTATACTCATAAAATTATATATTATATATTATAAAGTTTTAGGCCAAGTTCATGTTTGGAAATGATGCTCATGTACCTCTACACAACAATGATTGGAAATATTCAGCTCGCTACAGGAATTTAATGTAGCGGCAACAGGCTTCATGGCCATTGGATCTCAAAATGTGGGCATGAAGCCTATTACTGATGCATTAAATGACCTGCAACAAGCTAAATATTACTTTCCACAATAACGTATTTGGAAATGATTCTATTTTACCTCTATACCAATAAAAAAGAAATCCACCTTCTCCAAGTTGGTTGCCAAGTGTTATATTACATCATTGCATTAAGTAACTATTATTCTCACTAAAAATAGTTTGCACTCCGCTTGATAGCTATTATAAAGAAAGCATTAGATTATTCGACGGATTAGTTTGCACTATTCCAAAGTTTTAATTTAATTTTTAAAACTATAATTATCTAATTACATCTACATAGAGGGGCATTTGTCCTGCACTGAGTCTATCCACTTGTCATTAATGCATGTTAATACAAAAGGATGTCGTCAAATTCCCATCATATTCATACAATTTATTCCTCTCACAACTAATTACATATATTTTTTTTTTAAATTTAGCTTTAATAGTAATAATATAAAAATAGTTACATCATAATCATATCATACTTTCAATTAATTAAGTTATTATTCTCCAGTTTATAAAGTTGAATATCAGTATATGGGCTGATGCACAATTATGGACTCCTTTAAAGACACTTTAGATGCCACATAATACTGGAAAAACATGGAACCTATGAATTTAGGTGACAATTAGGGATACTTCCCTAACATATTTTAAGATGAAGTAAAAAGACAAAAGATAGGTAATTGAATCAAGTTTCATAATATATAGCATTTATGCAGAAAAAAATATGTGTAAATGATTATAAAATTAGTTTCCGTGAAATTGGGTTTTCAAATTTTCAGCACATTATAACATATATGTTTGTGCGGGTGCAACAATATATGAGGTAAATTATGTCAACATTGAATAAAATCTTGCAGTCATATAAATGACATATGGGTCTAGTGCAACACTATTTATTGATATTTTTTCATGAATTTTTTTATTATTATTAATTATTGAAATCATAAAATATTGAAATGAAAACGTTTTGTGTGGGTGCAACACTTTAGGGGCAAAAATTAATGAAATCCTTGATTTCAAATATATAATATTGTAGACCTTTCTCTCTTCTAGTGCACCATATAGTTTTCTTGGGAGATGGTGAAGGAAATCAAAAGTTGTATAAAAAACCATCAATGTATCTATTTTTGAAAACTGGCATGTGTCAATTAGAAAAATAATAATAAATAAATAAAACATACATTTGAAGGAAAAAATTACATATTCAGAATCGTAATAATGTACTCTACAATATTCTAAATTTTCATAAAAAAATATTGTGTTTGTCAAAGCAAAGCACGCCATCAAAACTGAGCATATTGATAGAGTTCTAAAAGATAGGCAATAGCCCTGGTTTATTTGTCCTAGCCAATAGGTTCGGTAGTGCAAATCTATTTCCGAACATAATACCAAACCTTATTCCGCCGAGTTTTTAAATTTAAAAAAAAAGCATATGCATTATAACGCATATGCGTTTTAGCGTTATTCATATTGCATATGCGCTATAACACATATGCGTTTTTGTTTTAGTAGCTTGGTACGAGAGTAAAAAAGAGTTTACCAAGTTAGTGGATAGTATTTGGGAGAAACCCCATCTAAAAAGAAAATATTAGGGTAATTATTGGCCCCTCCAAAGCAGTTTAGTGTGGCAAAAGGATGACGCTTAGCCTAAAATTTGTGAATGGTTGCAGGTAATGAGGTTAGATAACTGGAGGTTCAAGGTGCTTGTCCATGGCGCTTGTTCATGGTGCTTGTTCATGGTGCTTAAGACATAGACGATGATTTTTAGACTTAATGATTGAGTTTTATTGCTAACCTTTCTCTAAGGCTTGAAACTCATATCTAGCTCTAAAATATTCCTAATGGTACCAACACATCCACTATGAGGATAAGGGTTGCAAGATCATTTATGTTGTTTTAAAGCATTATTTTTGTCCGTGGACACACAAAAGCATATTTTAGGGCGTAAGGAAAAGGTGTCATCTCTCGACTATGCTGAGGCTCCATGATGTATACATTGTGCTCAAGAACTCATAATAATACTAATATTCCCACTTGTAGGCCAAATAGTTTCTTAAGACATGATTTTTTTCGTTCAGGGCATCATTCTTGGGTCAAGATTTGAATAACATTAATTTAGGGCCTACGGCTTAGGGTTTCTCCCACAACTATCTCTGGGATATGCTGATGAGGTCATGTATGGTGGATCAAATTTCATTCTTAAAACTATATTCTAAGAAGTTTTCTTTATGGTACAAGGCCTAGGTTTCCTACCTTAACAATGTCCAAGACCCATGGATTCATATCTACTACCCAAAACTTTCTAACAACATCCATGTCACCACTCGAAGGAAAGGGTAACTTCAAAAGGTCATGGCTGGTCATTTGAGGTGTTTTTCATGGTCATGTATTCCTAGAATCTTTTTTTAGAGTCCAATACCAATGTTTTCTCCCCCAACAATGTTGAAGGCCACACGACCCATACCTAGTGCTTGTAAGTCATGTGAGGTGATCCCAGGTATTATTTTAGGCATTGGATGGATATAATATTCCTTTATGGACTAAGTCTTGGGTTTACTTCGTCAACCGTGTGTAAGGCCTTGAGAACAATGTATACTATTTAAAACCTCTCGATGGCATAATTATCCCCAGTTTTTGGGTAGGGATACCATCAATAGGTCCTCCGTGGTAGTTTGAAGTGTCCTTGTTGACCTTCAATGACTAAGGGATTCATTTAGGGCCCAAGGCTTGGGTTTCCTCCCATTCCATGTGTAGGGCCCTGAAACCCATAACTACTGTAAAAAAATCCCAATTTCTCACATATTTCTTATCTAAGGCCAAAGACCCCATAGAGAGGTCATGTTTAGTGGCTTAATACATAATTCTTTCCTATGTATCCCTAGAAGCTTCCTTTAGTGTCTACGACCTGGGGTTCCCAATCACTCAACCATGTTAAGGGTCTCTAAACCCATCCTTAGTGATTAAAACAACCTAATGGTGTCAATGCCCACACACAAATATAAGAATGGCCTCAATAGGTAACATATGGTGGTTTAAGGTGTCATTGGGGGTCATATATGCCTAAAAGCTTCATTTAGGGACTAAAGTAGAGGTTTCATACCTTAACAATGTCTAACACCCCAGGGCCCTCCCTCCCACTTATATTTATTCCCCTCCCACCAATCCCTTCCCTTTATATTTGTCCTCCCTACAATCCCCCCTTGTATCTCTCCCCTACCCATCCCTCCCTTCCCCTTATATTTCTCCTCCTTTCATCTCCCCCATATATGTCCTCTATCCATCCCTCCCTCCCATGATTCCCTCTACACCTTCATCTCCCTCCTTTTACTCCCCCCCCCTTTTAACCAATGTAATATTGGGCCATGAGCCACCCCGTAGACCGTTTGGATGGAATATTGGGAGTCTAAATGGTGTTATAATGGGATAAGGGTTCCATTATAGGGTTTTGGATGGGAGCGATGGGTCCCTGGACATTGAGTATACTCATGGAAGAGAAGACAATAAGTCTCTAAACAAACACACATGCCTGACAGATGAAATATTTGGACTTTAGTGGGATATGGGTGTCATTATGAGGTTTTATGCACTAAGGATGGGTCTTAGGGTCTTAACCATGGTAATGGGAAAATAGTGTAACAGAAACAAGTCTTAAACCACTACACATGCCCTTTAAAGGGGATATTTAGCCTTAATATGGGATATATGTGCCATTAGAATATTTTATGCATTGAATATTGTTCACGAGGAATTGACCATGGTCATATAGGAACCATTATGAATATTTACAAACAAGAGATAGTTCTGAAGACACTACCATGGTCCAAGGATAGGTATGGAGGTCTTAACCATGGGTATGGGTTCCATTATAAGGTCTGACATATCGGTTCTCTTAAATATTTGATATGTACTAAATCACATATGCGATTTGATGATCACATAATACAAACTTCTCGTTAAGTAAAAGGCAGTGTATCCATATTGCATATGCGATAAAACAAACATGCGTTATATCACATATGCGATATGTGTTTTATAAAATATGTTGGGTTGCATGTTGTGGTCTAGGTTTGATGTAGAAAAAGATAGAATTATTTTGAACCCACACACAGAGAACCATTCAACCTGTAATTTAATCATTTCTTACACAAATCCATAGCTTTTGTACAAGTTTGGGTGAATTTCAATGGGGAATGTACGTAATAGAGGTTGAAAGTCAGCAAGGAAGGTGCTTACACTGGAAGAAGCAGGAAATAAAAAAGAAAAGAAGAGGGAATATTAAATAAATTGTCAACATTCATTGGATGAGAAAATAATTTCTCATAATGAAATACAAAGTCGATACTATCACTCAGATCAGGTGAGCATAATAGTCCATATCATGTATCGGCATGGGCCAGATAGCAATGAAGAGAAATGTGTGATACTGAAAGCAAGTCACTTGTACATAAGTGCAGACTGGACCCATGACATCCATTATGTGCAACATTGCTTTAAATTATTCTATGATCATGTGATAGCTATGGATATACCATTTTATTGTCATTTTATTTGGTCAGATGGTTGTGCTAGACAGTTCAAGAATGCACGTGTATTTCAGTGGTTGTGTTTGTTTCACATAAAATACAAGGTGCCACATATATGGAAGTACTTTGAAAATGGCCATGGAAAAGGAGAGCATGATGGTGCTAGTGCATGCATAAAAACTTCCCTTTGAAGGGAATGGATGAAGTTTACAAGTGCTCTCCTTTGAGACATTGCATCTATAGTGAAATGGTGTTCATCTTTCATGGGAGAACAGGAAACAAGGAAACACCTAGTGCGGAGAATATTCTGGGAGGTGACAAATGTGGATTGATCCCAAACACATTGGGTGAGCATAGTGCATGGAACTCGATAGTTTCATTCAATTAGAATCTTAGACAACTCGTCTCTACAAATTTGGACAAGATTGAAGGCTTGCTTTTGCAGTTCCTATAGCATCGATGAATGGGATGATTGTGAGTATACAAATACAGTTGATACATGGGATCGAGTGACACTTAGCACCGATTTCAAGGGGGTTAATGAAATATACCATTTGGAATATGATCAGACACATATTTCTACAGATTATGATCACATATCATATCTCATACAAGTAGGTACAAAAAAGTAAATTAGTAGTACCTAAATTAGAAATTTAATTTATGTATTGTTAATTCGATGTTATAGCTGATTTTACCACACATGGTGGATCACACATTTATGGCCTTTCCTATCCCTCTATAGACTCTTTGGACCCCATGGACCATTTTTGTACCTTTGATGTTTCCAAGATCATCCCTAAAAACATGCATTATTTGCTATACGTGACTTTTCAACCTATTCTCGCGTATATACGTGGATATGACCCTTAAAATCATGTACATCGGGATGTGTGCAAAAGGCCAAATAGGTTTGGAGTTTTCCTTGATGTGGAGCCGAGTCACTTGTCTCTTGGCCTTCCATATGCCTTGATATCGCTCGGTGTCGACCTTCCATTATCCCATTGAAGCACTATATAAGGAACCCTTTGGATACATTGAAGAGAGAGGAATTGAAGAGCAAGAAAACTATAGTCCATTGTTGCCGGAGCTTATACTTGAGTCTGCATCCTTTTTTCCCTTGGATCACTTTGTGTTCTTCCCAAGCTTTCCTTTGCTTGTGAGCTTGCTATTGAGAGATGGAGGATTGAAGTGGTGGAGGCCCAGGTGGAGGACTCAGTTTCTCTGGTTCGTAGATGTGCCGACAGAGGTTGTCATTCTTGTAGTCTCTGATTTATATTAATAGAAATATCTTTTCCTGTCCAATAATGTGTATTTAAATGAATATTGAATCCATGGATGCTTTTAAATGCTTATATGTTATTGATTATATATGCTAGAGTAGGTCTAACACTATTATATAACATGCTTGTCTTGTTTGCTGATTGTTGAGAGAGGAAAATGCTAACACAAGAGAGATTGGAAAAGCTCAACAAGGATCTACATCAACCATCCAGAATAAGGTATGTTTTGAGATCCATTAGTGTTAGATGTTTATTTCTCTTGCATATTGGGAAGGGATTGATTTTTGCGGTTACTCTATCTGTGGTGGTGCCCCAATCCATAGGAAGTTTTCTCCGTAACACTCGACCTAAGTAAAATTTAATTTATGTAGAAATTAGAAATGCAAGGCCTTATTTAAAAAATGTACTATTAACTCAACCTATTTCCTTTCACAGGTCAAATATATGAAGTGGTTTCCCCAAAAAATAATGAATGGGGTTTTGACTATTGGTTGGCATGTTGCTTAGAGGGGAAACAGACCATTCTCGAACCTGTTATAGATGCTGAAAATATTGAATTCGCAACTGGCTTGATGGTTATAAAATGGGAGCACTTGACACTAGTAGCACAAAGAAAAGGAAGGGTGGGTATGTATATCAGGACCATAGACCAGGAGTTATTGTATACCACTTCACCAACCTAGTAGTTGGTATAAACATCAAGCTATGCACACTTTCGAACAAAAATAGGTCACATGTATGATACTTGCTACCTTATATAGAGAAAAAAAGATTGATGGACACCATTGGTAGTAGAGATGATCTAGATGGCCTACTCAAATGAGTGCATTATTAGGTGTTACTAGATTGTCTAGAGTGGATAGATTGTTAGGTGTGTTATTTAAACTTTAAATAGCACATTGAAGCACAATTTCAATTATTTAGCCTTAGTTTATTACCAATGTAATATGTTAACACTCTGTTTTCAACAGTCTATTTATGGGCTTGACAGAGTTCGAGGAGGGTTCCATTCCTTTGAAAAATTATGTGAACACTCTTCAGGTTATCACAACAACAGAGATGGTAGAGACAGGAGTCATAACCCAACGATCCAGGATCACAAGGTAAAGAAGAGAACGTTGGATGCGCTGAAGGCATTAAACGAGATTCATAATCAAAGGCTGAGATTGATCGAATGGTAGATCAACGGTGTCAAAACATTTCACACAATGGACATGCTCGACCAAAGCCACTTTTCCAGATTGCGAAATGGGTTAAAGGACGGAAGCATCCGACGGCGGAGATGAGATCAGGAGGAAATCCATGGTCCTAAGATATTTTGCATCCCAAACTAGCCAAGACAAAGTATCGATTTCATATTGCGAAGAATGGTATCGGTTGCGAAGATCAACGGTCGCGACGAAGAAGGGAATAGATCAACGATTGAGGTTCTTTTTGCGATTCAAACTAGCATGGACAACGTCATGGTCCCAGTTCACAAATAGGTGGTAGGACCCACTCAGATCGATGGTTGCATGAAGAGGTCAATCTAGATCGACGGGTAAGAACACGTCACGATCCAAAGATGCCCGTTGTATCAAAGAAGGTGAAATCGGTGGCCAAGGTAAAGAAACAAGGATGGTGGATTTAAAAGGCCCCCCCCCAAATCGGAGGGCTAAGGATACCTCCACGCTGTAGGTATCATATCTAGTGCAGAGATGATAGGGGAAGGGACATTCATACGTGTAATCTTCCTCTCAGTAGATTGGCCGATTCCTAGACGCCATTTGTAGCATGCGTACAGGTGAAATCATCCCTGTGGCAGATTCGCGTTGCGCAAAGATAGGTGACTTTTGTATGAGTTGACCTACGTAAGTAAGGAAGGTAGACAACAAATTCGCCACTCACACGGGGCGAGGCCAACACAAAGGAGACAATCATTCCATTTCCTACATCACAGAATGAGAAAGCATGGGAGCGTCTACTTCATGAGCCTTGCAGTATGGATCAGCTGTACGCGGTGGTGTCTTAAAAATACTTCTCACAGCAGATGGTAAGGTTCCATGACCGATGAAACTACGGGACTAGATCCCCAACAAGTAAAAGATCACTCTGCTCATGCCTTCACACTTGTTGATACCAAAAGAAAACACTCTATGATAGAGTGTGCAGGAATGTTTACCAGTCATTTCGAGGGTTAGTCTCGAAGCCTTATATATACTACTTTCAGAGCAATGGGAGTGAACTAACATATCTCCAAAACTCGAGTTTCTACCTCTTCACGAATCTTCAAAGGCCTGAAGAGTTTGGCGATGAAGATTTGGTTTGGAAGCTTGTCTGTCTGGGGGTGGTGATGGTTGGTGAGAAAGTTTCCACACTCACCCGCCACCTTGGTATTACATGCCAAGGATGACACTAGCCATCAGGGCCCAGACGTGAATAATTTTGAGAGATACACCCGCCTTCAAACACCTTCACCCCCGACGACACGGTGCTGGGACACTTACTCCTTATAAATGTTTTTTTAGGAACCCCTGATACCATCGTTGCCCCCAAAGCCTCTACAGAAGGAGACATTCTTAGATTGCTCCTTGTATAGGCATTTGTTTGGATGGGAGTATCAAGGGTCTAAAGCCCACACAACCTTGTTTGTGAAGTCCACTTATCGAGGGTGATGGGGCTGGTGTAGATATGATACACCCTATTTCCTGTGGGAGATCCCACCTCACTGAGGGTGAAGAGTACAAGAATGACAAGCCACTGAAAAGGCTTGCCTCGACCAGAAGAAATGTTTCCCTTCTTTTGAACCCCACGTCCAACAGTGTTACCCAGAGAAGAAAGATGTGACAGATGATGTTGAGCAGGGGAAAGTTACAAACTACCTTGCTGGTGTGCACCCACACAGAAAACCGCATTTGAAAACGATGGAAACACATGCTTTCAGATAGAGAAGGAGGCATCATACTCATAATCCATAATAATGGCCAAGCACGTCAATCTGTCACTTGGGCCGAGTGCGCCCACTAGCTCCATAATGTTTGTTTATATTTGTAAAATGTGGCAATAGTTCCACTCTCTATACTATTAATGCATGATTGTGACTGGATACAGTTTTTAGGTTTGTTTCAGAGAATAATATCAACACCGAAGTATTATAAATACAATCCTGATGGGGGAAAATGAGTTAGCTGGAGGGTCGGGAAACCTTCAAGGGATGAGGTTCTCTATTGTAAAATAAGATCTGATGCCTATGTTATGAATAAAACTGTAGAGGAAGAGTTTCTTCTCAAGATAGAGATTCATGTGTCATTGCTTCTTTCAATATGTATTTTATTTATGTGAAATGTACATCCTGTTTTCATTCCAGTTTGTTGATTTCTTTCATGTCTGTAACTAAGTGTATAAAATTTAGAAATTCATACATGCTGTGCTCCTCTTGTTGTTTCAGACATTTATCAAGTTTTCTTCTAAAGTTGTGTAGAATTCATCTTGCTAGTGCTCTGTGCAATGGGTTGTTCTCTCTCATCCTCTAACCACCCGCTAATTATCTCCTGATTGCGAGATCGACAGCTATCTTTCCTCTGTCCGCAACCCCATTCCATTCTTCTCCTCATGCAAATGTTCCCTACTCGGGTTTTTGACTCCATTTCCAATGGTCCCTTGCCTTGATAATCCCACCTACATCTCACGTCACTCTACTTTGTCCCATTTCAGGAGTCTGGCCTCCTGACCATCCTTGATCGAATATCTTACATGGAGTAAAATTTGAAGACAAGCGAGAGATCCCTCTCTAACTGCGCAAGGCTGGAGGTGCAGCCTAAAGTGGTTCTGTTGTTACCCGGGAGTGGGCCTCCCCTCAACCTTGGGGCTCAATCCCGGTTATAAAATGGGAGTACTTGACACTAGTAGCACAAGGAAAAGGAAGGGAGGGTATGTATATCAGGATCATAGACCAGGAGTTATTGTATACCACTTCACCTACCTAGTAGTTGGTATAAACATCAAGCTATTCACACTTCCGAACAAAAATAGGTCACATGTATGATACTTGCTACCTCATATAGAGAAAAAAATATTGATGGACACCATTGGCAGTAGAGATGATTGAGATGCCCTACTCGATTGAGTGCATTGTTAGGTGTTACTAGATTGTCCAGAGTGGCTAGATTGTCAGGTGTGTTATTTAAAATTTAAAGAGCACGTTGAAGCACAATTTCAATTATTTATCCTTAGTTTTACCAATGTAATAAACCTGTGATTGACAGATACCATTCATAGACATAATACTATTCATAAGATACTGGACACTATAAACACGATCCTACAACCTCAAGTGAGTTATCTATAAATCATGTTTGCACATTTTCATTGGGTTCTCTTTATTTTCTTATGCAAGTACTAATGTTTAGCCTTTCATGTTCCTAGGATACAAAAACCATATATGGAACATTGGAGGCTCCAAGAACAACTCGGTGTCTTTAGACACCAACAAATAGAAATTAGAAAATAACATGCTCTCAATTTGTTCCAATTTACTTTTTTTGATGTTTTTTATATTAATGTACATTTAATTATATTGTTGGGTGAACTCTTGAAACTCTTAAATTGGTGGGTCAACTCTGCAAAACCCTCGACCATTCTTGTGTTGGTAGGGTTCCCATATCAACCTTTCCCATACATACTTGCAAGAGCCAACAACATGCAATTTTGCTGCTCCACTTTTTTTCTCTCCTAGAATGAAAGTCACCAAGTGTCCCTGAACGACATTTTCATGTGACTTTCAACTCAACATAACTCAGAAATCAGAGGTCAGATTGATGAGCCCTTGACTTTGTTGGAATCCTGGCATGCGATTACCTCTAGGTGGCCCTCTCCCTCATGTTTTCAAGGCCCAGTGAATTCATTGTGCATTGACTTCATAAACTAGGGTTTTGCTCAGTTTCCTTCAATGAAACTCTAGAATTGGTGAGTCAACGCATGAAAACCTTAAACCATGCTTGTGTTGGTAGGGTTCCCATATAGGCCTTTCCCATACAGAGTTGCAGGAGCCAATGACATACAATTTTTCTGCTCCGTTTGTTTTTACGATGTCGAACCGAAAGTCATCGAGTGTCGTTGAACAACATTTTCATGTGACTTTCAACTAGACATAACTTAGAAACCAGAGGTCAGATCGAAGAACCGTCAACTATGTTGGTCTCTTGGCATGCGATTACCTCTATGTGTCCCTCTCCCTTGTGTTTTCAAGGCCCAGTGAAGTCATTGTGCTTTGATTTTGTAAACTAGGGTTTTGCTCAATTTTCTTCAATGCAACTCTAGCATTGGTGGGTCAACTCTGCAAAACCCTCGATCGTGCCTATGTTGGTAGGGTTCCCATATAGACCTTTCCTATACATACTTGTAGGAGCCAACAACATGCAATTTTGCTGCTCTGTTTGGTTTTTCATTCCTAGACTGAAAGTCACCAAGTGCCCCTGAATGACATTTTCATGCGACTTTCAACTCAACATAACTCAGAAACCGAAGGTCAGATCGAAGAACCATCGACTCTGTTGGTCTCCTGGCATGCGATTACCTCTAGGTGGCCCTCTCCCTTGTGTTTTGATGGCCCAGTGAATTCATTGTGCATTGATTTCATAAACTAGGGTTTTGCCCAGTTTCCCTCAATGCAACTCTTCCATTGATCACAAGTGGAAGTTCGTATGCATGCTTGCCTTAGAAGTAGAAACACATGTACATGAATAAAAAGCAAACCAACTAAGGTTTATATGATATCTTTAGGTTTATATCATTAGATTGTTTTTATGACCTATTTACAAGTTATGAGATGGAACTAGGGTTTTATGAACAATTTTACAAGTTATGAGATGGAACTAGAAAAATATGTACATATACAAATTGAAAACCAACTAGGGTTTCATGAACTACAAATTGCATGCTATAACTAGGGTTGAGAAATTATGAGATGGAACTAGGGTTTTATGACCTCTTTAGGTTTGAAGATCAAATTATATTGGTGTGTATCATTTAAGTAGAAACCAAAAGGCCATATACCTAGGATATGCACATGCATGAAACAAAATGAATAGGGTTGAACATGGATCACAAGTGGAAGTTCACATGCATGCATGACTTAGAAGTAGAAACACGTGAACATGAATAACAAGAAAAAACAACTAAGGTTTATATGACCTCTTTAGGTTTATATCATTAGATTGGTTTGACCTATTTACAAGTTATGAGATGGAACTAGGGTTTTATGACCTCTTTAGGTTTGAAGATCAAATTAGATTGGTTAGTGTCATTTAATTAGAAACCAAAAGGACATATGCCTAGGATATGCACATACATGAAACAAAATGAATAGGGTTGAACATGGATCACAAGTGGAAGTTCACATGCATGCATGACTTAGAAGTAGAAACACATGAACATGAATAACAAGAAAAACCAAGTAAGGTTTTTATGATTTCTTTAGGTTTATATTATTAGATTGGTTTTATTACCTATTTACAAGTTATGAGATGGAACTAGGGTTTTATGACCTCTTTACAAGTTATGAGATCGAACTAGAAACACATGTACATGTACAAATTGAAAACCACCTAGGGTTTCATGAACTACAAATTGCATGCTATAACTAGGGTTGAGAAGTTATGAGATGGAACTAGGGTTTATGACCACTTTAGGTTTGAAGATCAAATTAGATTGGTTAGTATCATTTAATTAGAAACCAAAAGACCATATACCTAGGCTATGCACACACATGAAACAAAATGAATAGGGTTGAACATGGATCACAAGTGGAAGTTCACATGCATGCATGACTTTGAAGTAGAAACACATGTACATGAATAACAAGCAAAACTAACTAAGGTTTATATGAACCCTTTAGGTTTATATCATTAGATTGGTTTTATGACCTATTTACGAGTTATGACATGGAACTAGGGTTTTATGACCTCTTTACAAGTTATGAGAAGGAACTAGAAACACATGTACATGTACAAATTGAAAACCAACTAGGGTTTCATGAACTACAAATTGCATGCTATAACTAGGGTTGAGAAGTTATGAGATGGAACTAGGGTTTTATGACCATATACCTAGGCTATGCACATACATTAAACAAAATGAACAGGGAAAAATTAAGATACTTATGTGAACAATTTAATCCCATTGTCAATTGAAATCATCAGTATAGAGTTTAGATTTGTATGTGTTTTGTAGCAAGTTTCAAGCACCAATGTATGGTATTCGATGGACTTATGATTTACCCTTTATGTCCAATCAATGCACCTTCATAATAAGAAATAATCATTTTAACAAACTTCAGATTTTTTTTAAAAGTAATAGTAAATAAATGATTTAAACTCAGAATTTGTAGTTTGAGGTAAAGATGGTAGGGTAATGTTCTGGGGTAGTCTAGGATGGTGTATGGTATGGTTATGATGTTATGATGTTAGTGTATGGTATGATGTTAGTATGGTATGGTATGGTATGACATTATGATGTTATGACGTTAGTGTATGGAATTTAGGTAGTGTATGGTATGGTTATGATATAACTAGGGTTTCATGAACTCTTTAGGTTTAGATCATTAGATTGGTTAGTATCATTTAAGTAGAATCCAAAAGTCCATATACCTAGGATATGCACATACATGAAACAAAATGAATAGGGTTGAACATGGATCGCAAGTGGAAGTTCACATGCATGCATGACTTAGAAGTAGAAACACATGTATGATGTTATGATATTAGTGGTATGGCTATGATGTTATGATGTTAGTGTTATGATGTCAGTGTATGGAATTTAGGTAATGTATGGTATGGTTATGATGTTAAAAATTTGATGATAGCCCTACGTGGGTTGTTAATTGAACCATGATCTTGGTATTTCATTAAGGATGGATTTCAAAAGTTATATATCTTTCTGATTTTTATAGATACAATTCATTTGTCTTGGTATTGTATGAAGTTTTGATTATATTTGTAGGATGTCCTGAACAACTTATGATGCGGTGTCTAGTAATTATATCCCATGGTGTTGATCTAGTGATTATCTCCCATGGCTTACTTAATGGTAATTACTTGATCTTAGTTGGATGAGTCATAAATTCTTCCTTGAAGTAATGGAGATCTTCAAATAGTTAGTAGGATATGTCATGGCAAGGTCTATAATATCATAATATCACATAGGTGAACCACACATTATCATTTTAATTAAACACATACTTAAATAAAGACATAGGTAAACATATCTAAAAGGCATATAATAAATATCATGTTCCAAAATCAAGTCAACCATATATATAAATTGGAACCTTTCTTTATAGTATATGTACATAGAATATTTTAAAAATTGGCATGCTATGGCCATAATACAAAATAGTGGATCAAACTATACATCTGTGTGTATACAAAAAAAACATTACATTTATGTATCCCCCCTATACATTAATTCTATTTACCCACCCTTTCATTGCCACTGTCAATGTCTTGTGAGAAGTATATCTTTCTTTTCCGGCTGCTCATTGGTGATCCCCAATGCTGAACAAGAGGGACAAATCTCATTTGCGGAGATTGCAGACAAACCAAAATTTGTAAGTTAGTTTACCAACCTATAAAAATTCTATGTACATGTGTTCAAATTCCAAACCAATATAACATTTTTACTTACTGTCCGTGAGTAAGTTATGGTGGGTTGTGGCATAAGTGATGGTGCCTCAATAACAGCGACCCTCTTCAAGAACCACTTGCTCACTATAAAGATGCATAAGATAAAATATATGTCAATGTCAGCAAATCAATGGGTGCACGAAAAACATACTTGCATGTACAAATAAAACTATACTACATGGAGGGACAATGAATTTTTCAAAAAAAGCGATACATACATGTACCTTGGTGGGGGGGGGGGGAGGAGAGATGGGTGAGTGACGACCTCGATTGGGTGCTCTTCAAGCACCACTCACTCACTATCAAGCTACATAAAATAATCTATATGTCAATGCCAACATATCAATGGGGGCAACAAGGAAAAAGATACTTGCATGTACAAAAAGAAATATAAGCAAGATAAGCAATATATAAATTTGCCTGGGGTCATGAATAGGTGTGTAACCAGTGGGTAGAACAAATAGCAACAGGATAAAAGGATTGGCATATGCATTAGCCTAGAAGTTTGCTCGGTGGACAGTATAATCAAAAATATGTTCCTATGTACAAAAGCATAAAGATACAATTCGAAAATTTCAAATAATTAAAAAGAAAATGAGACATATACTACATGGATGGAAAATGATGTTTTCAAAGAAAGAGAAACATACATGTACCTAGGGGTGGGGGGTCACCAACAACCTAGACTTAGTGCTCTTCAAGCACCACTGGATCACTAGATGCCCGCATAAAGTAACATATGTCAATGCCAGCAAATACAAAGAAAACGAGACATATACTACATGGACGAACAATGAAGTTTTCAAAGAAAGTGAGACATACACGTACCTGGGGGGTATAGGTGGGTCACCAACAACATCGATTTGGTTCTCTTCAAGCACCATTGCCTCACTAGATGCCTGCATAAAGTAACATATTCCAATGTCAGTAAATACAAAGAAAACAAGACATATGCTACATGGACGGACAATGGATTTTTCAAAGAAAGCGAGACATACATGTACCTGGGGGGTAGAGGTGGGTCACCAACAACATTGATTTGGTGCTCTTCAAGCACCATTTCCTCAATAGATTCCTGCATAAAGTAACATATGTCAATTCCAGATAACACAAAGAAAATGAGACATATACAACATCGACGAAAAATTATTTTTTCAAAGAAAGCGAAACATACATGTACATGGGGGGGGGGAGAGGAAGGTCACCAATCAAAAAGGTCATTCAGTTGGCATATATATCATGCTACGCAACAAAACATAAAGATACAATTAGAAAATTTCTAATAATTAAAACCATACATGTTGAATTATTAAAAGCATGATTAAAATAATACCTGTGTCTCAGAATCTTGCTCTACATGCAAGGGATTTGGTTGGGATTCCACAAACTCATCTCGCCCACCCTGCATAAAAAATATTGTATCCAGATTAGGATGTATTGAATGTTGCAATATCTACTATAAATATGTAAATAACGATGACAAATTAAAAAGTAAAGTTCTTACAGCTAATGGTGAAGCACCAAAACCATATGCAACATTGACCGCTGCATCAATGTTATCAACATCAATCGTCAGACTATGCGAATCTAGGGTGTAATGGGACACCAGCTGTATATTTGTTCACATAAATTGTTAGATAATTAAATAGAAATAAATTACAAAACAATTGAAAATTGTGATATAAAACAAAATATAATATGTAAAGAATGAGTTTTACTTACATATTGAAGTAATCCATCGTCCCAAAA
Organism: Pseudotsuga menziesii; assembly: GCA_001517045.1. Classification (NCBI taxonomy): domain Eukaryota; kingdom Viridiplantae; phylum Streptophyta; class Pinopsida; order Pinales; family Pinaceae; genus Pseudotsuga; species Pseudotsuga menziesii. Next base: position 81,637 of record LPNX010041375.1, read on the forward strand.
CTCTGAAGCAGGCCCATAGCATATTCCTCCACACAATGTGCAAGGGTGTGGAATAACACGACGCTCTAAATCCTCTGCGTCTCTAGTGCAATCTGTAGATCTAGTACAGTCTGGAGACCTAGTAAGTGGATCCTAAGTGTGTCATGGGCCAGCCTCAGAAGTGCCAACCCCTTGGCATACATTGCCTTGGACAACAGTCCCATGTTGAAGCAATGTATCTGCCAAGTCGAATAAGGCCTCATGTGTATCATCAATCACGAGACCCGTAGGAGGATATACCCAAGGGGGTTTTGGTGTGCGTGGAACACAGTTAGGATCAGTCCTATCCCCTTCCCTATCTTGGGGCATCCCATGACCCACACCTTGGAACTCTAAAATATCAAAATAGTACACATGTTTCCCCAAGATAAATTCTGCATACAACTTCATCAGGAAATATAATGGGATGTCTCTATTCCCATGAGGGTCTTCATCGAAGACCATGTACCAACGATCCATCCAATTGGATTTCACATTTGGTTCCACACACTAGTCTATGGAAATGTATGTTGGACTGGTGGCTGGAACCAATCCGGTGCTAGGGTCCCTGAATAGTGAAAATAATTGGTCTTTGGTTATCTTTAGTTTTTTGACATCTTTATAGCTCAAACCATTGGAATAGTATTGCCTCATGGATTCTTTGTACGAGCTAATGTTGTACAATGCTCCCTAGGCATTGGCAATTGTGTTTTTTATGGTATCCAATTCCTCAGCTAATGATTGTCTTAAATGGTCCCCCCTCTAAACAGTGAGCTAAGGCACCTCAATGCACCCAAACAAGCCAGAATCTCTAAATTCTGGTCTTGTTCCCCCTCCATGTTTGGGTTTGTGTCTATATTTGGGTTTGTGTTTGGTTCTTGGTTATTCGTGGGTTCATTTTGCACATTTTCTTCAATTTTTTTTTCTCTGTTAAGATTAAAACAACAAATTCAAAATTGTTTTAATATTTCATTGTTTGATTTAATTCAACAATTTTTATTAAATTTGTTTTAAAAATAAAAAAAACTATAAAATTAACAAACACAAATGAAAATTGAAAGCAATGTTGAAGGAAATGACCACTTACCTTCCATTGGATCCAACTTCTGAATTGGCCCTTCCAAATTCGCCTCCAAAGTTGGTCAAACTCAAATCGTCGATGTAGTTTTTCGCACTCCTGTTCTCGCGGCCTTGACTATGAAATAAGAAATTGAGGCCTCAAGATTATGTTTTTTTTGTTTTACAAATCGCAAGTGCGATATATCACATGTGTGATATTTCATGTTTGCGATTTGTAACTCTTAAAAAATGTAAGCGTGATATATCGCACATGCGATATTAAATAACTAATATTATCCTTGATTTTGGGCTTGGGTTTAACCTAGACACAATAACGCATATGCATTATAGATTTACAGATCAGATATGTGTTTTTTATTTCTAAAGTGGCACTAAAAAGTGGAACCAACTTCGTGCGAGCGCCCATACATTTTTTAATTTTATGAACTAATAGTAACTATAAACTGATTACAATATATTATGAGAGACATATATAAAAATTTCATTGTAAATGCCAATGTATGCTCTCTGAGAATTTTAAATTTAACAATAATAATGTAAAAAAAAAATTAACCATTATGCAAACTTCTTTATAAGTGTTCACAACTTTCAACAAGGGTTAGCAACAAAGATGCATATTCTCTGCCTTTAGATTTGAAAGGATGTCAAAGATATTTGTGTTTAGATTTAAAAAAAACATTGGAACTCCATGTCTAGACTCTATATACAGAGAAACCAGATCAAAGCATTGGAATTCCATTGCTTTTAACATGACCATTGAAGTAAGAAGAGTCAGATTTAATGTGCACCATGGAGAAAAAACCTCCTATATTTATATTGATTAATTACCTTGGCTCAAGCACTATATCAAAAGCACCATACCGCAGACCAACAACGCCCAATTTTATAGACAAGGAAGTTGATGGACTAAACTCTTTCCACAGGGTCAGATGTACTAAGTCTAGGTTGTCACGGATTTATTTCTGTGAAAAAAATAGAATAGATGAGATAATAAACTAAAATGACATACCAATGATATACATTCAAGAAATTAAAATAAGACAATAATTTCAAGAGCACTTGAACAATTTTGAACATTAAAAAACTTGCAAAAGAAATAAGGAAAACAAAGGTTAAGAGTAATTATGCCAGATGCCTCATCAACATGACTAATTCTAGCATTGCTTATTGGTTGATTTCTAGGTCGTTGGAGCAAAGCACCTTAGATCATTATGAAGAAAACATTAAAATCAAACAATGTTTATAGTTAATTTTCTTTTCAGCCTATCATAGGATAGATATTTGTTATTCAGATTCAATTATTAAGATGTTGAGTTGTTCCTACATCTATGCTCCAATGCTCCAATTCTCAACAATTAAGCATACAAGGATTTTTTAGAAGAAAATATAAAGAATATCCGATTCTACAGAATATAAACTACCTAACCTACATTTGGATGTGGCACAAGAGCATCTCCAGTAGAAATTACTGCAGCATGATGTACAAGAGGGCTAGTGTTTGCCATCCATTCTGAAAGATTGCAAGTGACGGGACCAACTTGAGGTTGAAATTGTTGTGACCAAATGGATTAAAAAGCTTATTAAAACAAGGCAGATATAGACTGAGATCAATATATCATTGATGATTACTTAAAATGTGGAGAACCATGAAACATATATTCATGTTCTAACTTTAAAGTGGTGCCTCACAACATACATAGCATTGGAATGAAGGGTTCAGAATTGAAGGGAAGTTCCTCTCGAAAACTGAAGGGGATTCTTGGGAACGCTGGAAAATCCCTAGTGTTGACAGTAGCTAAGGATAGAGGTCAAGGAGATTTCACTACGGTTCAAGAAGCCCTGATTGCAGTTCCAATGAATAACAATAATCCCATTGAGGTTACTTTCAAACAAACCCAAGCTTATTTAGAGGTTCGTTTCATAAGAGAAAACAGTTCAAAGTATATAATTTTTTCAGAGAACTGATATCGTAGATTTGAGCAGAATCATTTGGATTGAATTGGAAACTTTCGCAAGGTGAAGCGTTCCTACGAAATGTCAAGAAATAAATATAAAATCAAGAAATAGGTATGGATGTAGTGAAATAGTTGATAGCATGTATACACAATACTTGTGAACAATGCATCCAACAAATGTAAGTAATCTAGCATGCATCTAGGATCTTGTTTGTTGAAAAAATTCACGATATATAAATATCCTCTAGACTAGAAGTTCTGAACCTTAATGAATAAATCTTAGAATAAACGAGGACAGAGGCAGAACCTTTGATTTATCAGGGTTAAAATCCTAAAAGGTCTAATACTAGGCAACATCAACTTGGGAAGGATTTCAGGGTTGGATTGTACGATTGGTTTAATTTATTTAAACAAGGAAATTCGTTGACTCTGTGCATCCCCAAAAATTTTAAGTTGTTGGTTTTCCCTACATGTAACAGAAATTTAGGTTAGACATAACACAAAGAAGAAAATATTCAAGGCAGTAAAATAAACACAATAAAGCATACATCACCTGTAGTTATCCAGTGTAAGCAGCTCTATAATTTCTTTGTAGATTTATGGAATCAGCGTTCTAAACACTCTAAGATCGTCTCTAAGTATTTTCACATCATTGAACCAATCTTTCCTAGGAAATGAAAATTGTTTAAAATTTATCTAGCCAACTATGAAGCATTCACCATTGTCTGCAAAAGTCGATCTTATTTGTTCCATGGAATCACTTAAATTAAGAAATACTCTTCGTAATAGTACACCCTCTTGAGACAAATCACTCCAAATTCTAATATAGAAAACAAATAACCATGTAAACAAAAACTACTTGGAATTGACATAAGTGGAAATTAAAATAGAGAGAATTATGAAAATCGAATAAGAAATGAGTAACCCACCATTAACCCAGTATTACCTTTGAAAAATACATTATCATCAAATATGAAAATGATAATTAACCACCATAATACCCCAACATTCAAGAATGAAAAGGGTATACACAATAACCCAAACTGTGACTGTAAGCAGGACAAATAAAAAGAGAGTTCGTATCGTGCTTCTAGATACTTTTGTTTCCTGATCTCGAAGAATATCCTAGTAGAATATTGGTTGTCATCCAAATTAGTAAATCATAACAAGTATATATCGACCTCATCAAATTTCTTGGCGATTACAAGGTCTTCAAGATACTTTAGGTCAAAGTAAAGACTCGATTCTTTCTCCAACTTGGTGCCATGCATACCAGGAGACTCGAGATCAGGACATTATTTGTAGAACACATTCACAAAAATGATTGAAAATTAATAATTGAAAATAGGCTAGGGAAAAACTTCACCACCTTCCTGGAACCCATTTCTTCAATTTCGATCACAAAGGTGCTGAAGAGATAGGTTGTCTTGTCAATTGCATGAAGAATATCAATCTAAAACTATGTCAATTTTGCAACCTGTGCATTAGATCCAAAGCTATCACTCGACCATAAAACCTGAAATAGTTAAGATGCTCAAGATTCACACTAGATGCATTATTGGAAAATAACCTTTGAGGATCATTTGGGCATGATGGAATAAATCCTTTTCCGAGGATTAAAAAATTCACGACATATCAAAGAAAACCATTCCCTCAAGACACCTGTTAACACATCCTTTGCTGGCAACTGGATGTCGTGATTTTATATCTATGGGATATATCCAACAAATATGACTAAAAGAGACCTGTAGTGTTTATATGTCATGGTGAGACTAATGGAATTGCATGTTTATAATGCAACACATTAAGCTTTGCATGTATGGTAGGTGTGTAGATAGGAAAGAAGACACATGGAATTTTTCCTATAGATGGAGGGCGAGCCTTGCACTAGATGTCAGGGTTAGATGTTAGATGATCCAGATTTATGCAGGAATGCAACAAAATACACAAATAACCATAGAAACAAATATGTAGTGGAAATAACACTTCATTTCATTAATCAATAACTGAAACTTGTTTACATACAGAATGGAAATAAACTAGCTAGAGTGCTGGTAGCTTATCTCTGAGAAGAGATGTAGCGGCTACATGCCTCTGAAATGTGTGTTACAATGAGGCTTGAAGGCCTATATATTATTGAGAAAAAATAGAAACCCTACACATCCAAAAACCTAACCCTAGGAGGTGAAACGCCTTAATGTGGGCCCCATTGGGTAACTTGGTACATCAATTTCCCGGGGTCGTAACTTTAGCATACTACCTCTGTTTGACGCGCATGATACATCGTTAGAAAGATCTGTTTAAGGAATACGTCCATAAACAACAAATATTGAGTCTGAAACGGACTCATATTTTCCCGACCATTCAATGCCAACAAAACGTCATTTAGGGCCTCAAAACGACTCCAAAATTTTAGGACCCAAAAACTGCCAAAAATAGTAAATTGTGCTACAATTAAGGAAACTGGGAAAATGAAAGAAACTATGGTGGGGGTCCAAGAGGAATAGGTGGGTGGCCACCAATATCCTCCTGGATCATTCCTCCCCCCTTAGGAAGCAATGGTCCCCATTTTTTTGAGTTCCTCCGTGAGATGAGGAAACTTTTGTTGAACTTGGTGCCCGGTGAGCCACTTTCCCTGGTGAAGGAGTTGGCCTGCTTTGACAACTCGATATAGTTGGATCTTCTGCTGGCAAGTTTTGTTGATCTATGTGTCCATAATCTGATCAGTTGTGGCTTGTTCCATGCAGTCAGGGTTTAACTCTGTTGGTGTGAGTTGTTTTTCCACGTCTGACGTGTCTAGTAGAGGTGGAAAGTAGGGCCGAAGGCGGTCCACATTGAACACTGGGTGCAGACCAAGGAATGGTGGAATACTGAGATTGAAGGAATTGTCCTTGATATCCTTGGTGATGGTGTATGGCCCATATCAGAGTGGGCGAAGCTTGCGGTGGGGTCCAGTAAGCCGCTCCTTCTGTAAATGTAGCCACACTTTGTCGCCCACCTGGAAGTTGCGTTGCACCTGATGATGATCATGTCGCTGCTTGTACTTAGCATTGGATCTGTCCAATATGTCATGAACCTATTGGAAAATGTGCTGAATGCGCTCAATGAAGCTGTTTTCCTTCGAAACTTTAGACTGGATATGATCTGAATCAGCCTGAGTAGTTGCAAATGGCATGGCTACATCAATGGGACATAGTGGTTTTAATCCCAAGCCCACCTGAAAGGGGTTGTGGTTGGTTGAGTTGTGGAGGGCCCGGTTATAGCTGTGTTGTACATAGGGGAGGCTCTCATCCCATGTGCATGGATGCTTTGAGTTGTACATGCGCAAAATGTGTACGATCATCCTGTTGACGACCTCTGTTTGGCCATCAGTCTGGGGATGGAAAGCTATGGACTTTGTGATCTTAGTGTCTAGCATTGACCATAGGCTAGACCAGAATGTACTAAGGAACTTGCTGTCCTAGTATGAGATTATAGACTGTTGGATACCAAAGTGTACCCACACTCATTTAAAGAAGAGTTCAGGAGTGGCTTCTGTTGTGATATTCTTCTTGCAGGCTGCCATTATGGCCATCTTTGAGAATCTGTCAACGACCACAAACACATAGTCATTGCCGTTCTTAGTAGTAGGAAGGCCTGACATGTAATCCATGGAGATGGATTCCCAAGGTTGACTAGGGGTAAGCAACGGAGTATAGAGGCCTTGCTTCTTAATGGATGGTTTGGCAATGGCACAGGCAGTGTAGGATCGGATGTACTTCTCGACATCTTGTCGAAGGTTCGGCCAATAGAAATACTTCTGTAGTACTACCACTATTTTATCAACCTCGAAATACCCAACGACTTGACTATAGTCCGCTTCTCAAATAATCTTGTCACGCTTGCTTGAAGGAACACAAAGGTGTCCCATGTGACACAGTAGTACATCCTGGAGGTGAAATTTTGGAACTTGGATTCCCTCCAAGAGTTTTTGGTATGTGTGGCTGAATTCTAGATCGCTCTTGTAGATAAGTGGCCAATTAGAAGTCTCATGCCAACAAGAGTTGATAACGGTCATTATCGCCACGATTGGTGGTCGGCTGAGGCAGTCTGCAACATTATTGGTGCTTCCCTTCTTGTACTTGATGTTCAAATGAAACTATTGTAGATATGTGGACCACTTATCATGGTGATCGTTTTGTAACTTCCCTTGTGTCTACATGAACTGCAGGGGTCGGTGGTCTGTGTGGATGATCATTTCCTTCCCCAAAATGTAATGCTTCCATTGCTGCCAAGCATGTACAATAGAATACATCTCTTTGTCATAAGTGGGATATTTGCGGACTGTGTCTGATAGTGTCTCACTGTGATATGACACTGGATGCTCTTTTTGAGTAATGACTACCCCAATAGCATAGTCAGAGGCATCTGTCTCGATCTCAAATGGTTGTTGCAAGTATGGTAATGTGAGCACTGGGGCACAACAGAGGCGATGTTTCAATTCTGCAAATGCCTTCTGCTGAGTTTCTGACCAAAAGAATTTTGCTTTCACTCCTCCCTTGGTGAGTTGACTCAAGGGCCAAGTGATATGAGAGAATCCCAACATGAACCTATGGTAGAAATTAGCAAGGCCCAAAAAGCTGTGAAGCTCTGTTAGAGTAGTTGGGGCTGGCCAATCCTGAATGACTTGGATCTTGGTTGGATCCACATGTACCCCACAGTCATCAATAATGTATCTGAGATACTGAAACTGGGTCATGCCAAAAGTGCACTTGTCCAAATTGGCACACAACTTGTGCTGCCGCAATGTTTGGAGGACCTATTGGATGTGGTGGAGGTGCTCTTCCCAACTCTGGCTGAAGATCAGGATGTCATCCAAGTAAACTACTACAAATGAGTTGGTGAATTGCCACAAGATGTCATCCATCAGTCTCATGAAGGTTGTAGGAGCATTCGTCAGCCCGAAAGGCATGACCAACCATTTGAAAAGGTCCTCCTTGGCTTTGAAGGCAGTCTTCCACACATCGGTTGGCTTGATCGGTACCTGGTGATACCCATACTTTAAGTCGATCTTGCTAAAATATTTTTCCCCTTTAAGCTGGTCCAGGAGGTCATCAATTTGTGGGATCGGGTACCTATTCTGGATAGTGATCTTGTTCAACGCCCGATAGTCAATACAGAGTCTCCAAGTCCCATCCTTTTTCTGTACCAACATGATCGGGCTCCCACAGGGTGATGAACTTGGCTGGATGTGACCCTTCTGCAGCAGCTCCTGAATTTGCCTCTTGATTTCATCATTCTCCAAAACAGAGCGACGATAGATTGGTCCATTGGGAAGCGGTACACTTGGGGTCAGATCGATGGGGTGCTTGACCTGACAATGGAGAGGCACCCCGGTGGGTGAGGTGAATATGTCCCGGTACTCCTCCACAAACTTGTCCATTTGTTGTTGTCATGTAGAGGGGCCCTGTCTGGAGGTTGTGGCCATAATCTTCTTCTTTCCTTGAGGGCAGATCATCAAGAAAACAAACTTCCCGGTTTTGGAAATCAGCTTATTGCATTGTTTTGCAGTAACCAAAGAGATAGCGGTAGGGGGTGGTACCTCTGGTATCCTGTACAAATTATTTCCCAACGTAATAATAACAACACGAGGTCGAGACTCATACACAGCATGTCGCTTCCATAAGTATTGTTGACCTAATAATACATCACAAACATCAAGAGGAGAAATATCACATAATACCTCATCGGTGAAGGGCTTGATGTTGTGGGGAAGGCGGCATTGCTGGCTGACGTGAAGATCTCGTCCTTGGTGAAGCCACCCGATGGTGTACGACTGCGGGTGTGCTGTGGTCGGTAAACCAAACCGCTTAACGACCTCTACTGAAATCAGGTTCTTTTGGCTCCCATTGTCGATGATGAACTGTAGCACGGAACCCTTTACCCACATCTGGGAGTGGAAAAGACACTCCTCCTCCTCTGAATCTTCTGGTTCTTCCTTTTGGATATTTGTGGTGGCAAAAGTGGTGTTGGGATCTGCATCGATAATCTTATTCCCTCTGTCATTCCCCTTCTTGGGTTTAGATTCAATGTCAGAGTATGCATCTGATTCAGAAGCCTTTATCTCAGCTACCAATGATTGCTTAGCTCGACACTAACTTGTGTTGTGAGTGGGGCTCTTATGGAACTCGCACCACTTTCCCGCTTCCTTCTTCGGCTTTGCAGTGTTGCTCTTTGCTAGTGGCTCTCGAAATTTTTCTTGAGTAACCATGCCTTGGCTATGTCCTTGGTTCTGCGGTTTGGGGGCACCTTTCCCTTGCTTTTGATTTGCAGATCCAAAGTCTCGCTTTTTCTGTTTTAATTTTTTCTAATTTTGGCAGCACACCGATATGCCGTACCAAGCGAGGAGATGTCGAGGAACTCCATTTCCTCCTGAATGTATCTGTGAAGAAAACTGCGGTACTTCAGCACCAAATTTTTCTCTAAATATTTGATACCCAACTTGGTGCACAGGGTATGGAACAAATTCATCATCTCATGCACATCTTGATCTCTTTGCTACCACAACGTAGTCCATTGGATGTACTTGTCCTCATAGCTCCCCACCGGATAATATTGTCCCTTTATGGCATCTTGGAAAGAATTCCAAGTGGGTACAGCTGAGAATAGAGAGGGTTCCTCCTCATCCTTTCTCTCACAGTAGGTTTCCCGCCAGTCCTTGACATGGGGGTCAACTTTGAGTAGAGAAAAAGTAATATTTTCCCGGTCAAAAAAGTCATGAACCGAGAAATATCCTTCTAATAGATTCAACCATTTATCTATGGTGTCTGGATATATTTGTCCATCAAATATGGGAATTTTGAAGTTTACTTGTACCTTAAAAGGGGTTGCACCTCTAGAGTGGCTTCTAGATGCAGATGCGCCGCCAGTGGGAAGTCGTTGAAGGATCTGGGCAAAGTTATCCATCATCGCGTTCCTTTATTTTTCAAGGGCCTCCTTGAGAAACATTTTGATAGGATCTTCTGTGCCCTTGTATTTCTTTTCATCCCCCATGGGTGGCCATCGAGATTTGCAAGGCTGATCTTGCAAAGGTTCAACCAGATCGAGCCCTAACTCTTTATATCCTGCCCTTGTTGGGGACATGCAAAGAAGGATCAAGAAAGAGTAGATTGCTCTGATACCATTGATATAGATTTATGCAGGAACGCAACAGCATACGCAAATAACCATAGAAACAAATATGTAGCAAAAATAACACTTCATTTCATTAATCAATAACTGAAACTTGTTTACATACAGAATGGAAATAAACTAGCTAGAGTGCTGGTAGCTTATCTCTGAGAAGAGATGTGGTGGCTACATGCCTCTGAAATCTATGTTACAATGAGGCTTTAAGGCCTATATATTATTGAGAAACAATGGAAACCCTACACATCCAAAAACCTAACCCTAGGAGGTGAAACGCCTTAATGAGGGCCCCGTTGGGTAACTTGGTACATCAATTTCCTGGGGTCGTAACTTTAGCATACTACCTCCGTTTGACATGCATGATACATCGTTAGAAAGACACGTTTAAAGAATATATCCATAAACAAAAAATATTGATTCCAGAACAAACTCATATTTTCCCGACCATTCGATGCCAAAAAAACGTCATTTAGGGCCTCAAAATGGCTCTGAAAGTTTAGGACACAAAAACTGCCAAAAATAGTAAATTGTGCTACAATTAAGGAAACTGGAAAGAAACAGTGGTGGGGGTCCAAGAGGAATAGGTGGGTGGCCACCAATATTCTCCTGGATCATCAGAGCATGTCGGTTTGTCAGAACACGCCAAGATTACTACAACCATCGACTGCAGTTTCAACCATCAGCTGCAACGACCTTGGAGCAATGTCAGTACATTGAAATGAATTGTTTTTAAGACAATAAGGTGATCGGATATAAAACTTAGGAAAAGTATAAAATGAAAATTCATAGCATAAAAAATTGTGTCTGCTGTTGCATAATTATCAAAACCCAGTCGATTACGATATCCCTTGCTTGTAGGGAATAATAATAAGATCATTGTTGTGCCTACAAAGTGTTCACAACTTCTCAAACCAATATCTTTTATAATGTTGTGAAACTCCTATAATGTAATTCAAAATTTAAAATAAGGGAATTTTAAGGAAAGGATGAACTTATTAAATATTGAAAACACATGGATTAGTCATATAATCAAGCATGGACATCTCAAACGATTGAAAGTAAATAAATCAAGCAATAGTGAGATACATGGGCAAGTGGTTTTGAAAAACTCCCACTTTCATATTTGACCTATGAATGGGAAATTATCTTTTGCATTATGTAGAGGAGGGGGCATGATTACAAATGAATGGTTTCATGCTTAGATTTAGTGTCAAGTTCATTTCTTTATAGCTTGCGAGGTTCCAATTATCTTGTTAGAGGGGAGATCTTGATTATGTGTTTCATATTTGTATATATTATAATCAAGTTTATTTGCAATCCCAAAGGAACTATAGGAGGCATGTTTTGAAGGAAAAAAACTCATTCATGTTTGGACCAAAATTTTCAAGTAAATAATTTTTTTAGTGAATATCCAGGCCTTATTATAAAATATGATATGCCTGGATTGTATTATGCCATCTCATATAGTATCTATGTTTTATAGGATTTTAAGATACTAATTGAAACTTGCATGATTCATTATTGAATAAGATATTTTAGTGCTTGAAACCAATCCATTGACATTCGAAGCACCTAATACCCAGTATTGGTGACAGTGTTGATGATTGTCCAAACTCAATTTTGATCCATCCAATGATGCACAAATTCTTCAACGAGATGAGACAAAGTTGTATAATAGTTTCAGGAAAATCAAAGTAATTCAAACCTAATAAATGCAAAATAATTTAAAGTAGGGAGACTGCAATGTGATGAATGAATAAGATGTAAAATTGGTTTTTGGGGTTCATAAATGTCATTATTTTGATACTCTTATATCAATCCTTTGTCCTATTTTTGTCCACTGGAAGACCTTTTGGGTTGAATAAGAACAATTTTGATAATAGGTATCCATAACTGTGTTTCCTTCATTTTGAATGAATAATGAGGAGATGGTATACCTTGTGATTACCTTTTGAGTATGATTGCATGACACAATTTGTGAAATTCTTGGAATGAGTTGTGGAATGATGCAAAATTTACAGAGATGTAGAAGTTGTGGAAGTCATGGAATAAGTTACAAAGCTAGTCTCATAATATATAGAACATTGTTGAACACTACAAACAAGTTATGGAAACCAAAATGAATGATCACGCTAAAGTTGAGAATGTGGTGGCTGAAAATATGCTATTAAGATATTTGTAAAAATTGTTTTGTTACAAATGTACTCATCAAGATATAAATAAGCAATGGTTTCAATCAAATCGAAACAAGTTGATTTGAGATATCATCTTGTAGAATCCTCTTAGTAGTCAATTCAAAAAATTCCTTTTAATATCATACAATTTTCTTAAAAATTACGATGGTTTGAACCATTTCCGAACTATTTGTATTTAGAATGTTTTGTAAAGTTTTTTTCAAGTAGAAATAAAAGCATCTTCCTCTGTAGTAGGGTTCAACAAGTCGTTAGAAAGGAATAGATTTGGTTGCAACATTGCTACAAGTGTCAATATAAGACAATTTCATTCTTCAATCATTGAAGTTTTATGTGAGAGCTGCAATCTTTGTGATTTTCCACGACATGTGTTCAAAGAAGGAGGCCCCCCTTCTGAGGACAAGTTGTGTGTGCATGTATATAGTAGTGAATGTGTGTATTAGTTGTGTGTTGGTTTATGTTTGATTCATATTTATATGTTATCCATACAACTGTGAGAATTAGAGAATCTATCTTTTGTTTCATAACTCATTGTTAGGGATCCATAAAAAATTATTTACTCAGTTTTATGCATTTCTCATGTTAGAATTGGAATGATTAAATTCATGCTTAATTTTTTTAATGTGCCCACTATAGTTTGGATTGGATTTCATTAGTGTATCTCTTGAGATTGGCTAAGGAACATACCTTTGTTAAACCTATTGTGGAAATGATAGAGGATGTTACTTAGTTAGAGTTGGGTGACCAGGAATGATTGGTTTTAAGATTGTTTCTGAGCATTTGCATTACATGACATAAGAGGGACCGGTGAGAGACAATGATTTATACATTACATAAAAATTTTTCAATAACTTTGAAATAAGAAATCTCACCCTAGTATGACATTTAGTGATTGGTAGATTAGATTTTTTTGAAAGAACAGTGAGTTGAACCAACATTTTGGTGTCATTGTTGGGGAAGTTATTAAAGGAAAAATATTACGTGAAATGTTGATTTCTTTGTTGACACAAACTACTAGGTTTTTCTTAGAGGAAATTGTCAAATTGAGGACATCACATACACAATGTGGTTGTGAATCTAGAAGCATAAATAGAGTGTCTTCAATGCAGAGAAAAATGAAGGTAAGACAAGAGGTATAAACCTAGAAATTCATTCTAAAAGTGAGTTCCTACTATAGTTTGTTTAATACATGAAATTTTCATGAGTCATAGAGGAAATATTAAAATACGTGGAGCTTTAAGAACCATCCCCCATATAAACATGCATAGAAATAAGAGATTTTGAGGAGGACATGCAAATATCAATATAAAAGAGATCCCTCCATTAGGAGCTATGGAGAAGGATGCATTATCCTTAGTTAAAGATGAGTTCTATCCTTTGAAAAAGGAAAAAGGACATATATATGAACTAATTAGTGGAAAAAGAGGATCAGATATTGAGATCCAAATTAATATTGTCCTCAAATCATCACAATTTACACCCTCCAAAGAATCAAGAATTTTAGGGAATCCCTTTGAAAATATGGAGAATAATATGGTAGAATAAGAATTTGCATCAACAATAATTTTACATTCACAATTGGGGATATTAGGGGAGAAGCACCAATGAACAATATTCATCTTTCATCCCTTCCAACTTTTCATGGGTTGACAAGTGAAGATCGTGATACTTTCCTCTTTGAATTTTATATTTTGTGTTGTAGTTGTGATTATTTTTTAGATGCACAAGAACTAAATATATTTCCTACTACATTAAAAAGTGGAGCACTGTTACGGAGAAAATTTTCCTATAGCTTGGGGTAGGCCACAACAGACGAAGTGACACTATAAATCAACTCTAATCTCAAATATGCCATATGAATGTAAAATGATAACAATGAAAGATAATTCCCATACCTCAACCGAAAGTTTGAAGAAGACCATCGTTGAGCTTCCAATATAATGCTTGCAACCTACAACTTGTCCTCAACAACAAATGTATCCAAGAATATAATATATATATATATGAGATGTTAACACCTACTCTAGCATAATCCATTTAACATGTATAAAGAAAATATACCCATGGACATTAATAAAATAATTTGCACATGAATTTGGATGAGAAAAGAGTATTTCTATTAATTCAAAACAAAAATACAAAGTTAAAACCTATGTTGACAACTCGTCGAAATCGAGAAACCAAGTTCCTCTACCTAGGATAGTTGCACGAGAGGCAATTTGTTTAGACCACTGTCAAGGCTAGTTGCATGAGAGGCAATTTTTCCCATTTTCTTCAAAGTTATCTACTCTATTTTTTGAGAGGTTTCTAATGAATTATCCCACACTTGGGCCTAGATTTGACCATATGCTTGCTATACATATGATTTTTGTGTGTGTGCACATATGGAGACAGGAATTTCCCAAGAGAGGACAACTTGTGATCATTTGTAGAGCGCTCAATGTAGATGTTTTGGCCATGTTACGCAATCAAGATCAATAGTTAGTCATCGATTGTGTACAATATCCATATGCATGGATCAACTAACATGGGTGTGTGAACATCCAATTTTCTTTGAACGAGCTAGAAGATATGAGAGATAATATGATCATTATATTTTCATTAATGTAGTTTCATCATTTTTATCTTATTTAATGCACATGTAATTAATATTATTTTGCTTAGGTTGTCTAATTAGTTTACTTGTCCACTGTTTTGTAGATATTGTCTTATTTGGTGGGGATGAGCCACCAATATATGATGCAAAGATGGTTGATCCCAATGAGCTAGGTGATGACCGTAGATCTCGCATTAAGCAGCGTAGACCATATCCCAAATTCCATCATTGTGTGACACATCACTTATGTGACTATATGGCTCGACATGGGGTGGATATTATACAACCTTTAGATATCTCACGTGATCTTGAGATATTTTCCATCCACCCTTCCCTAAGACATGACGAAGTTTAGCCATCATATTTTTTATGTTATCGAGTTTATTAAGGATTTAAGGGGTATTCCATAGCCATCTTCTGGAGATGATTCTCCACCTCCTCCATTTATCGATGCAACAACTGATGGATATTCCAACATTGCAAATGCATCTATTTCTTATCAACTACCACCATCCCCTCCTCCAACATCCTCACCACCATCTAGTGATTCCCCATCCATCGATGCAGTAGTCCCACAATTGCCATCCCCTCCTCTAATAGGCCCACTTCCATCCATTGATTCCCCATTTGTCAATCCATTAGTCCCACCACTTCCATCCCCTCCTTCAACATCCCCACCACCATCTTCCAATCCATTAGTCCCAACACCTCCATCCTCCTATAGAAGTCCCACCACCACCACCACCTCTTGCACCAGCTACAACATCGACTAGTGTGCCATCTACATCATCCATCGATGTAGTACCATGAAATTTATACGATTTGATGTCATTAGATGATATATCTTTAGATGGATATATACATCAATTTCCACTCGATTTTTTTATCACATGACACGGATAGTGGTGTACCAACCTCTATCTCTTCTTATGTACATGGAGTTGATGAGTCTAGCTCTAATAGGAGACTACTAGCTAGTGCATTTCATTGGTGTGATATGAGTTAGTAGTTATATTGATTTATTATATGTATATTTTGAATAATTCCTATGACAACAGGGTTACCAATTATTGCAAAGAGTGTGTGGTAGAATAGCACCTATGTTTTTTCTAGATTGCCAGAGAATGAGACAAGTATACTGTCTAGATTGATTTTATAGTTTACAAATTCGGAATAAGAAATTATAAAAAAAACAAGTAACATATACCGCTATAAAAATATTTCCTAGCTTCTGCTATAAGTGTTGGATAACGAAGATAATGCCTTTACCTCTCCAAATAAACTATCCAATTACTGATTCACCGCAAAGCAAAAACAACCAAAACCTTAAAATAAAATGTTTTGAAAATTTTGCAAATCATAAAAATAACCACAAACTTAAAATAAAATGTTTTGAAAATTTTGCAAATCATAATACATTTTCCCAAGACTATTTATAGTCCTTTTTGCTCTTAACAAAGACTAAAAAACAAAAGGTTGACGACAATACACCCTGACTATTGGTATTTTTTGGCACATGAGTATGTGAGAAAAAATTACTCATTAAGTTGGAACTATGCATCTATGAAAAATTATAGGAAGCCTCAAATATTTGTGGTTTGTAAATGACCAATATCTATCAAAGACTAAGAAAAATACCTCAGACTAAACTTATGCATAGCAATTTCAGGGTAGCACCGCCATAGTTGAACATTCTATAATCGAGTTTGATCAGGGATGATCATGTTTCTCAATAGGTTCCCTTGAATGAAGGATGAAAAATGTCAAATAATAATGACAAAGGATGGTATTAAATGTTTTTTTATGATGATTTCACGTTCATGGCTTTTTTAATTTTGTGTTTTCTTATATTTTATGAACAAGTGGCATTTTGATATGCCTTTATTTATATATGGTAAATGATTTTATATTCTTATATTGTGGAATTTTGATATGTTTGTCTTTAATGTAAATGTTTTTTTTTTCAGTGTATGGTAATTTAAATTAAAATATATTTTCTTAAAATATTTTGGGTAAGTTTAATGTTAACATGTACTTATTAGTCCTTCTGGAAGGCTAGGGTATTATTGTGTTTGATATGCAATGACCAGGTATTAGTTCTTGTTGACTTAACTTTAATGTATCCTTTTAACCAAAGTTTTGAACAAATTGTCTATTTTTAATTTTAAAATTGCATTGGATAGTATTTTGAAGCGTTATTGTCGCCTTGGCAGCATGGGCATTGAGAATGGATCAATATCCCTACGTTTTTTTCGATGACTCCACTTATGCATTTACACCAGCATTGACACCTACATGTTAGTTAGACCTTCACATTAATTTCTGAGACTATTTGGAAGCATTAATTAAAAAATATTGAAAGCAAATATATTGTGTTTGAAGTATAAGTGACATAAATTGTTTGAAGCAAATGTTTATCACCTTGTTTGCATTTCCCTCTTGGTATTAAGAAAGATATTTTAATGTTGTAGTAATGACAATTGAGTGCAACCCCACAACCACTGTTATGCTTGAACTCACCACCTGGCACCATCACTGCCACCGTCATGCTTCAATTCACTACCTTGATTCTCTGTTCTTGCCTTTTGATTAATCTGTGATACGCACATTCTGATACAAAGCCACCAGAATATCAAGATTGTAACCTTCTACTTTGAATTTCAATGATTCGCTGATTCTACTTCCATACTTTGCAACAAGAACGTGAGGATTAGAGAGTACTCAAACGTAAAGTTGAATTAGATGATAACCAACATAGGAATAGATTCATTACTAATCTCAGATTTACCATTATCAAAGACTGACAAATCAAAACCATTCCTAGAACAAGTATTCAACGCCAAAACCTAAGGCTAAATTTTCCACAACATGAATAAAAGGTCAAGAAACCGCACTAGTCCAAGCATTTGGTTGTGATGCATCTTTCTTAGGATATATATAATTGAATCCCTACAGCTTGTGTTTGATGTTGTTGGTCTTGACTCTTTCTTTTCTAGTACACAGGCTTTCCTGTGTTGAGTGTATTCCCGTGACTGATTGTTTTGGCCTCATCATGCAATCCATCCTTCTACCAGATTATGTAAATATTCTATTTCCAATCATGTTTTAAGCTCTATTAAATTTGTATATTTTCAAAAAATAAGCCTTCAACTATGTATGACATTCCTCTAAATTTGCTACAGCAGTAGCTATGTTTTGATTTGTGTGTAACGTTACCAGTATTTGCGGTTATGAACAAATAACGCAGAGAAAACTCCGCTACTAAAATTGGGGCGATTTACACAACCAAAGTCTCAAGAAAGATGTCATGCATCACTTGGTTTTGATGAGGTTATGGATTCAAATCTAAATATTGTGTATTTAATGGCTGTAGGTATAATATTTACCAAAGTTAAAAGCATATATTGGATGAAATAAATTGTAATAAAAGTTTCATTTATTTTTTCAATTTTCTTTTTTTATATCTGAAAGAGTGCATCCATTAGCACAATATGCTTTTTTTTGAAAAAATTAAAGAACAAAATTATTTAAACCATCAAACAAATAATTTTAGAATCTAAATCAGTACAAGCCTTGTTATTAACCTATTCTTTATATCATAGAGAGCACACCCATAAGCACTAAATGATTTTTTTTGGGAAAAATTAAGGAACAAAACTATTTAAACCATCAAACAAATAATTTTAGAATCTAAATCAGTATTAACCTAACATAAAAATGAGTTGATATTTATTTTTTAGTTGTTATATATATAAATATAACTTAAAAAAACATTTTTAAATTTGTAATTTTAATAACTTTTTAGAGATTATTATTTTCAAGTATTTTTTTAATGTTTTCTTTATTATTAGTTTATTTAAAATTATTATTTTTTATTTTTTTAATTAAATTTATATATTATAATTAAGAAATGACACAATTATATCTAAAAAATATTACTTGAAGAATCAAGTGGGTGCATTGTAATTTTTTAGTCTATTTTTTAATATAGGTTTATATTAAACTAAGTTGGTTAATAATTGTGTCTATAAAGTATAAAAACCTAAATATACTCAAAGTAATGGCTTGTTTCTTTGCTCTTCTTGTATTTTAGATTAATTTTTCCACAAATTTTATTTTTTTTATATATAATCTAAATGTGTATACATCATGTCTCCAAATCCTACAATCTCTTATCATATTGACATACTTACTTTGTTGTGTTTTTTTTAATATGTGAGTATCTTCTTGCATTTGTATTATTGTGGTAATATCATCACTTCCCCAAGGAATTCCTTCGCGTAGTCTTAGTAGGAGGGCTTGAGCTCAATTGTCTTTTCCACTTTGCAACTTTGAAGATAATTTAGTTATTTAAAATTCTAAAAAATAAATGAATGTGTAATATCATGAATTCTTTTATGATAAATTCAAAGACTTAACAACACTAAATTTGCTTGATGTTATCTTGAAGTCTTGGAGGTTGCTAACATGGAATTCAATATTGGTATTCAATCCAAATGAAAATAAAATAATGAAATGTGAAGTGGAATAATAACAAAGGTTATGGTTATAATAATGGGAGGATTGTTTCCAAAGTAATAAATTTTATTTGTAAGAGGTTAACATTTCACGTTTTATGTTTCAAAATAATTTGAATTATATTATTAATTTGAATTTAATGCATCAAATCATGATTACCTTTGGTTTACTTTTGGCTGGTTTCATTTTATATTAATTTTGAGAAATTATTTATCTAAGCATTTGTATTAACTTTGAGCAATTATTTAATGTAGATAAGCATATTTTTGGTTTGATTCACATCCATGCACCGAATATGTTAATGAACAATGTCTTTTATCTAATGTGTGAATAAGAATCTCCTTGAATCTCATTAGGTTATTTGTGGTAATTTATATGGTTTAAGCATAATAAGTAAAGGAAGGGTTGCTTCTTGTAAGTCACCCTTTTTGAGAAAATGAATCCTAAACCTCTCTCACAACCCAATTAGGGGCATACAATCATAACAAGTTCATGTTTATTGATACTTTAAGCTCTAGTTCACTTGATCTCATTTTCATAAAAGGGATGAGAAGGATTATATATGCATGCATTGTGTTATACTCCTTGAGTAAAATAATTTATTCTTTGATTGTTTGTTTGGGGTAACAACCTATCTAAGTATTAGTAGAAGAAACCCTTGACCTATTACCAACCTATAATTTTCTAGAGTATCTCTTAGGGTGCATCTAAATTCTCAAGGAATAATATATCATGCACACCTCCTATCTTAAAAATCAAGGTTGCTTGAACTATATTAGAAAAAATCAAGAATCTCATGACTAGTCATATAGGTGAAGATATATGTATTTTCTAGTGGGAGTATAGGTGAAGATGGGTGTATTTTATAATGGGAGGAGACATTGTTGATGATTTGTTTTGTAGTGGGAGGAAGACATTGCTAACCCACATCATTTATTAGAGGATATGCGAGATAATTCACTACCATTATCAGATAATAAATCGAGTTATTCACCTAGTGCATTCAAAGCAACCTCTTTAGTGTGTTTTTGTAGGGCCCATGTAGGAACACTGCCCACAATATCATAGTCAATTTATTTCCCAAGTTAACCCCTTGGTGTAGAAATTGCACTGTCTTACTCACCAAAACCCTAGTTTTTGGGATCATCGAATAAGACAAGTTTCAATCCATGGACCCATAGGGGAGAAACATCCATAGCACTACTTCAATGTTTGAAATGCAAAAAATTCTAGGGTTCACCAATTTGAGCCACCATTTTTGTTCTATGGCCAGTTACAACTCACACCATAAACTCTTTTAGGGACACATGATGAATCTGAGTTGGGGGCATAGAATTCTGACCGGGTAGTAGAACTGAGTTTTGTCAGCTACTACAAGTGTGTTTGGGAAGGGCCCACATGGGCACACTACGCACAATATACCAATTGAGGTATTTCCCAAGTTGACCCTTGGTGTAGAAATTGCATTGCCTCTTACTGACCAAAACCGTAGTTTATGAAATTGTCAAATAAGACAAGTTTTGGTCCATGGAACCATGGAGGCATGGCATCCCTAGCACTATGTTGATATATGGAATCCAACATAGTCGATGGTTTTGCGATATGATGCACAATTTTCATTCTATCTATTTGCAAGTATCTTGTTGTAGCCATTTAGGGACACGTGCCAAATTTGTCATGGGGCCTAAAACCACCATTGAGGAAAGTATTTCAAATTTATAAAAGTGCATGAATAATTTTATAGTAGATATTGACCAATGATGACATTGCAAAGTTGTAACTTGGTATGAAAGTTTGATATAAGGTATTTCTTGATGGTGACATTGCATAAATGATATTAGTGATTGGTAAATGATAGCTTAGTGGGTACAAACTAGGGTTTCTCGGGTTTAGAATACAAACTAGAGTTTAGGCTACAAAATAGGGATTCTATGGTTTAGAATACAAAATAGGGTTTAGGATTGTTGGAATATATTAAACCCACTCACAACTTAGGATAAAATAATTAATCATTATTTGATTAATTATTCACCCACTAGCTTAATTAGTTGGCATCCACTTGCACCTTAAAGTCAATACATGCCATCTATATCCTAGGAATGATTTATTTCCAATTCTGGGTTGATATTGACCACCTTTTGACCATCTAGAATTAGTATACAGGACTTTACAGCAGATTATGCTTTATTCTACTTTTCTATGGATAAGATAAAAGCTAGTCAACTAGGAAACTAGGAGCTTTTGTTTCCAACCCATCCTCTATTAGTTTTTCTCCATTTTCTAGGATTAGCATTTTTTTTCCATCTCCTTGACAACTCACCCATGCTTTTTCCAACTCGTGAGGTCCTTGATAGATTTGGGAAGTGCTTTAGCCACCTATGGGGGTTTGCTATATTTTGGTAAGTCAACCTTTTTGAGCTTTATGAGTTGTTTCCATACAATTATATTTTCCTATGAGGGATGTAATATTTATGTACACTATTATTCATCATTATTCAATGGAAGGATACACACCAATATTTATCTCTTCATTCATGTGATTCCGTCTCTTTTCTTCTCTCTATTTTTCCTGTGTATGCTTGTGAGAATTCTTAGTAGCAAGATATGTTTCCTATGCTTCTTTTTAGCATAATTTCACATAGCATTGATCTATTATTTCTAAATGGTATCAGAGAAGCAAGGTTGATCAAGTTCTACAGAGTTGAGGAGTGCTTCCAATCTCCTATCCCTCTCTGAAGAAGAGCTTGTCTAGCTTACAAGATTTTCTCCTAGTTTGTTTTGCAGGTTGCAGAGAGTATCTACTAGAGCATATCAACAACTTTAATATGGATTCAAAAGTTCCTCTACTATCTCCTTTCAACTATGCTGATTGGAATCCAAAGATGAGGGCATACTTGAAGAGGCAATGTCTCTTTGATGTCTCCATTGGTGCATTGAGTGAACCTGAGTCTTATGAAGAGAAGATTGATTGGTTAAATAATTGTGATAGAGCTTATGAAATTATGTGTTTGGGAATGTCTCCAAATATATATCATCTCATAGATTCTGCAGAATATCCATTTGAGCTTTGGAAAATTTTGGACAAAGCTTTTGGTTTGCAGGAAATTGAAGATGAAGCATGGAGCGAACCCAACATCTCCTCTTGTTCTCTCTCTCAAGATTTCTTGGCCTCTAAATTATTTGATGAAGTTTATAATGATGAAGAAGTTTCTCATACAGTTCATGTTGCTACTACCCTCTTTAATTCGAATGCTTCCTCCTTCAGTGAAGAAGCAAATATTGAAGAGCCATCTTTTTCTGTGTCTCTTGAAGGTGATTTTTCTTCTTGTGATACTAATGATGAAAAAGAAGTAACATATGGAGATGATACTGATATTGATGTTGATTATGATCCTATAACACATTTATTGTTCTCTAAATATCCTATCTTAGATTCTGATATCTATGTGCCAAATTCTTCACACCTTTTGCATACCTCTCTCATTGATGGTGCACAACCCAGTGATTTCCAGGATGTTTGCTTAGCCACATCAAGCCTTATTTGTGTCATAACACTTACCTTACTTGATCTCATGTGCTTCAACATATACTCCTTTGTTCTTGGCATCAATACTCAGACCCTTCTTGAAGATTTTGAACATCTCCTTATTTCTTCCTTTCATACAGAGGATTCATTACCAGTGTATTCCCATGAGTCTATTGATATGATTATATGTGATCCTTTGGATTCTGATTTAGAAGCATATTTGCAGGTTGGTACACATATAATACCACCATCCATACCATCTACCATACCTTTGAATAATCCAAATACTATACAAATCCCAAGCTCACTAGTTGATTCCTCATTGGTCTCTTATGCAGTGATATTTAACTTACATAGTTTGGAGTCTTTCCTAACTTTCAGTGGCTGGTTATCCATGTCCTTAGTCATATATGGACTGATATTAAACATGTTTGGATCTGTTCTAAACACTTATGGTTCAGATATTATGCCCATCCATCATTCATATTTTTACACCTATCAGTTTTCCCCAGTTGCTCATAATTTTCCTAGTCTAGCCCTATATCCTCATGGAGCCACCGAAGCCTTTGTCCTTGCTGTTCCATATGCTACTATTTCTAATATATCAGAGTTTTATCAGCCTCACATCAGATCTATACATGTGCTACATCATATTGGAATATTGACATGTGATTCACATCACAATTTTGCAGCTATTCAGGGAATTGGGTGTGAAATAAATTGTCTTAACTTTTGTACTCTTTGGGAAGGAGTATGCACAGATCTCTTTTCCATTTTAGATTATGTTTGCAGATCAAAGTTTGATAGCAGAAAGAAGCATTCAAATAATGCTCCTACTTTATCAGTTGATGAGATACAAGGAGTCTCTCATCTTCCTTCTTACAGGTGATACACTCCAACGCATGATCATGGAGTTCATGATTTCTTCAACAAATCCTTCATCCAGAAGCAGTTCAGTCAGCTCATTAAAGAAAATATGAAGATATGTTGAAGACACATTTCAAATTCTGTGCCTTGTCCTATCTTGAGGGAGGATTTTCCCCATGTGGTTTTGCCTTTTTTCTCACTTTTCTAGACATAATAATTGTTAAAGGGTGACCATAGGCTTGTTGTTGGGCCCTATATGCATCCATATGCATCCATATTTTTTTGTCAGACCATCATAAAGTCAGACTTATAGGGGGGTGTTGGAATATATTAAACCCACTCATAACTTATAATAAAATAATTAATCATTATTTGATTAATTATTCACCCACTAGCTTAATTAGTTGGCATCCACTTGCACCTTAAAGTCAACACATGCCATCTATATCCTAGGAATGATTTATTTCCAATTTTGGGTTGATATTGACCACCTTTTGACCACCTAGAATTAGTATACAGGACTTTACAGCAGATTCTGCTTTATTCTGCTTTTTCTGCTTTTCTATGGATATGATAAAAGCTAGTCAACTAGGAAACTAGGAGCTTTTGTTTCCAACCCATACTCCATTAGTTTTTCTCCATTTTCTAGGGTTAGCATGTTTTTTCCATATCTTTGACAACTCACTCATGTTTTTTCCAACTCGTGAGGTCCTTGATAGATTTGGGAAGCGCTTTAGCCACCTATGGGGGTTTGCTATATTTTGGTAAGTCAACCTTTTTGAGCTTTATGAGTTGTTTCCATACAATTATATTTTCCTATGAGGGATGTACTATTTATGTACACTATTATTCATCATTATTCAATGGAAGTATTCACACCAATATTCATCTCTTCATTCATGTGATTCAGTCTCTTTTCTTCTCTCTATTTTTCCTGTGTATGCTTGTGAGAATTCTTAGTAGCAAGATCTATTTCCTGTGCTTCTTTTTAGCATCATTGCACATAGCATTGATCTATTATTTCTACAAGGATACAAACTAGGGATTCTATGATAGGATATGTTTAAAGGATAGGATAGGTTTACATGCTACGCTAGATTAGGTTATGAAGTTAAGGGTAATGGAGTATATATGATGTATGTTGAGGCTAGGTTAGGAAATTTTACTCTAGGGATTATGGAAGTATTTAAGGTAGAATATGGTAGTGTATGATGACATTGCAAAGTTGTAACTTGGTGTGAAAGTTTGATACTAGATATTGGTCAACAATGACATTACATAAATGATATTAGTTATTGGTCAATGATATGTTAGTGGCTACAAACTAGGGTTTCTATGGTTCTCTCTCAAAACATCCAATTTCATTCTCTTCTAGCCAAGGGTTCTCTCTCAAACCATTCCATTTCACTACCTTTCCATTTACAACCATAACAACCAATGACCATGGGAAAATATCATCATAACATGGGAAATGAAACACTAATTCAGGAGCACGGGGACTTCACTTAGTGAACCTCTCACATAGCACATGTGATCGTGGGATATTAAAGAATACCGTTAATTTCCAGAGATATTAACCCAAACTCTTTTTGTTGAAACCCCCTCCCAATACATAAAACCTCCTCCCCACCCCATTTTATACCTCAATCCTTATAAACCACCCTACCCACCCCCACCTTAAACCCCTCATCCCCCCAATACATGCAATATATTGGTTCAATTTTTGATAATTTTAAAACCCACAATATGAACTAACGTGATAGGATATTGGTCAACAAGTGAAGTCCCCGTGTTCGGGAGCATGCCTCCTCTCCTTATGAGTGAATTGATGAATAATAAGTAATGAAATGGCACACAAGGAGGGACCTTTTCTTCGATGAGATCTAATACATTCACAAGGATATGACAACTTGTACATTTATATGCAAATATGCCAAATATTGATATGATATTTTTTAAGGAAGCATGGGATAAATGGGTAGGACTTTCCATGAGGACAATGACAAGGTCAAATGTCTCCCCCTCTTGTGGTATTAAAGTCGCCTTATTTATTCCTCAAACAACCTTTTTGGTGGATAGTTTATGTTATATATTTCCTTTTCATACATGATTTTACATAAACACAAGCACACCATAGAAAATATAACAATCGTGACACAATAATCATATCCAGCCATTATGATTCACAACCATTCATTATGTTTCACAACCATTCATTACCAAACCTTGGCTTTGATATCTATACTAGGAATATTCACAATGCAACATAAGGTCATTTAAATCATCCCACGTTAGTTGAGTCCCATCACAAGGTCATTTAAATCATACCACATAACTTGACTCCCATCACATAAAATGTATCATACAAATATTATATTATTTATTACTTATTATATTCCATGGGTCAAAATCAATGTACTATGATTACACTATAAAATACGGTAGTAAGGATCCCCTTAATTTACACAATGATCGAAATAACATTCCATGATTTATGTGACTAAGATGATTGATTAACATTAAAAAAATGATTGTAGATTCATGTATTAATATCTTATTTTCTCTTTACTCCCGCCGGTGTAGGCCTTCGGTAATTCTCTATATAAAGACTATAATATTATTGCTTCTAGTGTCTTATCCCATTACAATAGTGACATAAAGGATTTGTCTTCTTTAGTGTGTCTCTTTTTCCTTCCTTCAATGATCTAGGGTTAATGCTTTATTTCATAGTATTGGTAAATGGATTCTTTGATGCACCATCCATAATAACTCTCTAGTTTATTGGAATTATATGAGTGGTACCCATGATCTAGGTGGTTATATGAGGCCATCTTATAAATGGTATTCATAAAAGAAATTTCAAGTCCTAAACTTTTGATAGCATTTTTCAAGGAATTCCCATGTACTTTTCACAATCTTGATCTTTAAAGGAGAGCATAAACCTAACTATAAATTCACTTTCTAATGAGTTAACTTCATTAAATTAATCTTACCATGAAAACTAAGAAAACATAGTGATAAACATATACATAAGTGAAAAAACCATGTCTTCATATGGAAAATGTGTCCAAACATATACATTACATGGTTCACAATGTATAAATAATGGAAGCTCATGCCCAGACAAAATATGGCAACTCGTGCCCTATACAAAATATGGTGACTCGTGCCCTACATACAAAATATGGAAACTCATGCCCAAAAATGCCACACCATGGATGATATACATAGGTTGATTTATCAATCACCCTATCCACCCTCGACACTCCTAGGATCATCTCCAAAGTCCTTCTTCCTCTTCTTCGAGCTAGAGAAAGATCGAGCCTTCTTGCATCTTGGAGTGGTGCGTCTCTCTAGGCTTTGAAATAGGAATAATAAGATATTAGTATTTTTTTGCAATTGTATCAATAAATACAATTATACAACAAAATTAGAATTAAAATCTTAAATAAATCACCCTAGATGAGACTCTAAGTCGTAAGGTGGTTACCCTCCTTATTGCAAACCTCAAGAATTCCATCCTGCAACATTTACAAAAATTAGTTAATTGAAAATATTAGATGCCTAAAATAATTTTCATTAATGCTACAAAATATTTTCATAACTAATCAATCTCACCATGCATTCGAGAGCACCAGTCTACTAGGCTAGCTGATGGAGCAGTTGGTTAGACATTCTAGTTCAATGTAGTAATGGGGATAGGCTCAAATGTGGTTATGGAACCTACAGATGCAACCACGAGAAATGTATCTATGGTGGTAGGTATAGTGGTTTCCACAATGGTGGGTGCAACTGTGGAAGGAAAGGTTGAAGAAGGAAATGTTGAAGGGTGTGGAATATATGGTGATGAGAATCTCTGGTGAAATACCCCTACTGGTTGTACGATAGAGGAAATTTTCCTAGAAGAGGAAATGGGGATGTTAGGGGATGTATAGAGGGGGGATGGGGGGGAGGACACGTATGGGAAGAGAGAGGACAGTGGATGGGAGGGAAGTCATGGATGGAGAGGGGCGGGAGGTTTGATGGATGGGGGAGGGTTGATAGAATGTGGCAGTTAACACACCAATGGATGCACTAGATATATAAACTAGATAGAAGGGGGGGGGGGGATGGAAAGGTAGGGGCACACCAGTGGATAAAATTATTGTATAAACTAGATGGAAGGGGGGATGGAATGGTGGCACTCGTAGTGAATGGTGATGCCTGCATACACATTTGTAACTTCATTGTTTAGTACAAAAAAATAGAAATAAACCACACTAAGTCAAAACAAAATTAATAGTGTACTTAAGAACACATGATACTTGGGGATAAGGTGATCCGATGATCCACGATGAATAAGGATGCTTAGAAAAATCTACAGAGACCTATGGAAACATAACAATATTCAGATTCAGTTTATATAAATAATGGTAACAATATTAAACACAATGACAAATAGACTTAATTAACAATGAGATGGGAAAATTATAGGACATTATCATAACACATAGGGAAATTATAGGACATAGGTGATGCATGGGAAATTGTAGGGACAAGAAATGTGCCCCAAGACTTATATGGTGTCATGACTAACACATTTTAGAGTCATATATATTGGTGGATGATTTCTTATCTCAAATTTTGGTAGTGACAATGGGCCCTAAGTCTTGTTAAGTACGATGGGAAATGTTGAGTCTTTCCAACCCTATTTTTTGAACAATTTGATTTGTGATCTTGGTAGTGAGTGTCATTTCTAATATAGTCCTTTGAATTCCTTCAGTGGTGGTTGTGGTCCCCTCTAACCATTAGGGCTTGAAATATATTTTAATTAAAAACGTGCACTACACAAATGACAATGCCACATGCACCATGAAGTTTGGAAGTTTATGAAGGGTGCAACTTAGTCACTGCTATCACAATGTTTAAACTTCCTTAAGAATGTGATAAGGTCATGATTGCATAAGTTTTGAATTTTTAAAGGAACATGGTATGGCCAAGGATATCATGGCGTTTTGAACTTTTGGATCCATGTGATGTGGTGTATTTGCATAAGGGTTGAACTTTCAAAGGGACATGACATGACACAATTGTTGTGAAGTTTTAAACTTTCAAACGAACAAGCTATCATGTGTTCATCACTAAGTTTAAAAATTTGGTTTAGTGAGCTATGATCATGTTCATATGAACTCCTAACCCATGGATCCATGTGAGGAATAAGTAATCACACCATGGAACTTTCCAAGAGATCCATTTTAGTCATGCTATATGTAAAGTATAGATTTTGTTTTGTATAAGAGTGACGGGGTACATATGGCATGGAGTTTAACTTTGAAATCATTTTTGTGAGACTCACACTCTCAACCACTTAGTTCCTTACCTATTTTATGAAATGACACATGATTATTCTATATATCAAGTTATCCAAGGGATATCATGCATAACCTGCTCGTGTTTGACCATAGTGTTAAGAACCCATGTCAACCCTCCTCTTTATTTTGTTAGTATATTTGTTGGATGCATATGCTTTGCAAGTCACCCCGTCAGTATGTTGTATTATCCCACATTCATGGGGAGTAATAGTTGTTTATATTAGACTTAGTATATAATTGGGTGCTGAGGCCAATGAAGGTATCCAAGAGTTATTTGTATTGAGCTTTCTCAAAGGAGGTTGCCCCCTCGAAGTGGCTTGCGTTCAATAAAATCTCTTCTATGCTCCTTTATTTCTGTTATATCATGCATTTTCATTATTTATTGTAGGAGGTACCTCACATAGGGTATCAGAGAAACTTCCTTGTCACAAGTGGGAATTTTTTTCTCTTATTTTTGGCAAAAAAAAGGGCAAAATTAGGCAGCGACTTTTATATCAATTTCTGAAACTTATTGTGCAGATTCAGAAGAAATAAGTCGCATATATAAATTCCTCTTGCAAAAATACACAGTTTCAAAAAACAAATCATCTCATTTGGAGTTCCAAAAGTGGAGATGTCACTGATTTAAAATCAACTATTTTTCAGAATTTCGGTGACGACCATGGAAATTGCAAAGAAAAAATCATTTGACTAGTTGCCCAGATTTATGTTTGAATTACACAAATAGATTCAAAGTGGTTGTTCTAGTTCCAAAAATAGGTTATAATAGAGAATCTGAGCAATATTGATCTGGTTATTCTCATTTTAAAATTTTTGTCTCAAAACCCTAACTCTATTTACGGTTTTTTTTTGGGCATTGGGTGGAATTTCTGTCAAGTTTTTTCAATGTTGTGATTATTGCAAAAGTTCTTATTCTTTGCATCAGTATTATTCTTTCGGATTGGGGAATAAACCCTATCCACTTAACTGTGGGAGGTACTTGGGCATAGCCCTAAAACTAATTTTGTGGAGTACCACAGGAACGCCAAAGTAGCTGGCCATTTAGAGGACCTGCCAAGAGAAAATGGAAATGAACCCTACCTGATTGACTAGTTCCACCCATGAAGTAAACCAAGAGTTGTCATTTCTGGAAAAGAGGTTATCAGTTTTACCTGAGCCATGGAGTGAGGGGTACTTCCCCAATACGCAAGTCGTTAGACATAATTGGTGGCTGAGTGAATCCCTTAAACCTTTAGGAATCCAAACATATCTGGGGTCCATATCCATTTCTAGTTGATAAAGCGCAAATTTCCAGAACCATCACAGATGATTTCCTCCATTTCCATTTACCTTGAAAATTCCCGGTAACCCCCATAATCTCATTCTGCATAATTCCTTCCTTAAGGACCCTATCCAAATTCCACAATTGTCTATTTTTAGGGTTTGCCATAAATTTTCTGATTCTCACCCAATCGCCTTCAAATTTTGTCAGTATGTTTGTTTCTCATTTTTGCTTCCTTATCCCTCTATAACAAATTTTCCCATTCTTTCACCCCTCTTCTAAAATTCGCATTGTCTGCTTCCCTGTCCCTTATAAAGTGTCCAAAACCCAACCAAACCCCAATTACCCACCTGAGTCTTTCCCAACTCAAAATTTTCCTTTTCTAAAACCCTTTCCGTTTTTGTTTTTCTACCCATTTCCCTAAAACAAAAATGATTATGATTGTCACCCGCACATGAGAACATAAACAAATGGAAGAAGAAGTTGTCATCATCAAGACCAAACTTGAAGATCTGGATCAACAAATTCTCGGGATCCATCTTCAACATTCCCCCATGAGCAACCGCCGACAGCTTGAGTCTTCTGCAGACACTGGGTTCTCTTCCTCTAGCAACTTTCATGTGCCGAATCTTTATTTTCCTCGCTTCAATGGTGATGNTCAACATTCACCCATGAGCAACCGCCGACAGCTTGAGTCTTCTGCAGACACTGGGTTCTCTTCCTCTAGCAACTTTCATGTGCCGAATCTTTATTTTCCTCGCTTCAATGGTGATGATCCAACTAGATGGATTTACAGGGAAAAACAATATTTGAGTCTGCATAACACTTTTGTTGTCAATAAAGTCCGACTTGCATCCTTTCATTTTGAACATGAATCCATTCAATGGTTCAGTTGGTGCATCAAAGATCATGAAGAGCCACAATAGACATATTTTTTCCAAATCCTTTTGCAACGATTTTCCCGTAGTGATTTTGATGACTTCACAAGAGCACTCACTAAACTTCGCCAGACTAACACTATAAGAGAGTATCAGACATAATTTGGGAAATTGGTCAATCACACAAAAGGATTGTTTGATGCATTCTACAGGAGTTTTTTTATCACTAGTTTGAAGGATACAATCCGATCTGAGGTTAAAATGTTCTGTCCCAACACAATGATGGAAGCCCTAGGGTTGGCTAAGTTGGAGGAGGACACGATCAGGGCTGAACAACACTCCAAATCCACGTTTGTTCTATTCAGAAATATGGTTCCCCAAAGACCTCCAATCCCTTCAGCTCCTAGAACCACTCCTATAAAGCATTTGTCCGAAGCTGAGATGCGGGCACGTATGGAAAAAGGGATTTTTTATAATTGCGATGAGAAATTCACCCGAGGACATCAATGTGTTGAGAAAAAGCTCTATCTCTTGGATGTGGCTTCTTTGCCTGCACTTGAAATTTGTGAAGCTACTCAAAATCCAGTAGATGATCAAATTGACATTCAGTAGTCGCTTGTTGACCCTGATTCTCATCACGACCACCCAAAGATATATTTCCATGCATTAGACAGAGTCACCACCCCAGAAACCATGCAAGTCAAGGGTTTCTTCAAGAAGATACCTCTTACAATACTCATTGATTCTGGTAGCACACATAACTTCATTGACCCTCAAATCACCAAACATGCTGATTGTTTTGTCCATCCTTTCTCCATCTTTAAAGTCATGATTTCCAATGGGGTCACCTTACCTTGCAAAGGAAAGTGTCGCAATGTGTGTATCTTTGTTGGAGATTATAACTTGCACTCTAACATGTTTTCCTATCCCTTAGGAGGATGTGATGTGATTTTGGAAACTCAATGGTTAAGCACACTTAGACCCATCTTATGGGATTTCACTGAACCATGGATGCAGTTTTTAGTCAATGAAAAAAAACACACATTGAAGGGCTTACAATCAAGGTCTCTTAGCATCATCAGTTCACATTGCATGGAAAATTTCCTTAAGAATAATTCACATGGTCTGATGGCTCAACTCCATTTCATTCAGTTGTAACCTTCAACGGTCTCCACTACTCCCTTGGATCTTTCATCTAGATGCAACCTTCAGATACCTAATTTTTCCAATCCCTTCAGTATTGCGAGTAATTCTTGCGACAATGGACTTGGTTTTGTCCTCCTCCAAGTTGAACATCTGATTGCATTCACTAGAAAATCCTTTTTCTGGTAAGAATTTATCCTCCTACACGTATGATAAGGAAATCATCGTTATTTTGCATGTAGTATAAAAGTGGTAGCCATATCTCTTAGGGAATCATTTCTACATTAAACTCATGGGTTATGACTATGAGATCACTTATAAGAGGGGTAAGGACAATCTTGCGGTGGATTCTCTTTCCCGACCATTTGATGACCATATTTCTCTTTCATCTATTTCTATGCCTATTTCGAATTGGTTGCACTCTGTTCAACAAGGCTATGTCAATGAATCTTCATTATATGAAAGCATCCAACAGTTGGCTAGTAACCCTTCTGTTGTACCACATTACTCTTTGGATGTTTCTTCTTTGAAATAAAAGGGTCACTGGGTGCTTCCCCAAAGCACATATCTTAAACATGCAGTCTTCTATGAAATCCATGCTTCTCCATCAGCAGGGCACTCTGGGTTCCTCAAAACGTATGAACGGGCACAATGTAACTTCTTTTGGAAGGGAATTAAACAAGAAATTCAACAGATGGTTTCTAAATGTGCTCCATGTCAGCGCCACAAGGGTGAAACTACACTCCTTCCTAGATTACTTGAACCTTTTCCCATCACTACAAGGATTTGGACATATATATCATTGGACTTCATTGAAGGGCTCCCTAAATATAGAGGGAAGACCGTAATATTGGTTGTTGTTGATCGACTCTCCAAATATAGCAATTTGTGTGCTCTCAACCATCCATATACCTCCTCCTTAGTCGCACAAATTTTCATGGACCAGATATTCCGTCTTCATGGAATCTATTCTTCCATTGTCTCATACCATGACACAACTTTCAAAAGTCATTTTTGGACCGAACTATTTCTCCTCACTAGCACCAAGATGAATATGAGTGCATTTTATCACCCACAAACAGATGGTTAGACTAAAGTCATGAACAAATGTTTGGAAACTTAACTTTGTTGCTTAACCTCTAAAGAACAACATTAGTGGGAAAAGTGGCTCCCTCTCGCTGAATGGTGGTACAATACTTCCTACCATAATAAATCTAAAATGAATCCATATGAAGCAATTTATGGTCATGCACCTACAGTAGTCCTTACATACACCCCCAATAGTTCACTAGTTCAGGAAGTTGACATGGTTCTTCAAAACTGAGATCAGATTCTTCACATTCTGTAGGACAATCTTCACATGGAAAGAAACCATATGAAAGAACATGTTGATCAGCACCGCTTTGAGCGCACTTTTCAAGTTGGTGATATGGTTTTTCTTCATCTGCATCCTTATAAGCATTCCTCCTTGACACTCAAAGGGAATCAGAATATCGCTCCAAATTTCTATGGGACATATAAGGTTCTTCAGAAGACTAGGTTTGTTTCTTATAAATTGGAACTTCCTCCCTCTCGCATTCACCCAGTATTTCATGTCTCTTGTCTTAAGAAAGTGATTGGCATCAACATCAAATCACAAACTGTTTTACCAAAATTGGATAATGAAGGATCCATCATTTTGGAGCTAGAGGCCATCCTTAATAAGTGCACTCATCAGCTTTTCTCTTGGTCCATCATAGAGGTCTTAATTCAGTGGCACGGCATGCAACCAGAGGATACTACATGGGAACCACTCCTTTAGATTCAGCAACAGATTCCATGTCTAAAGCTTTGAGGACAAAGGTTTTCTAAGAGGGAGGGGATGTTAAGAACCCGTTTCAACCCTCCTCTTTCTTTGGTTAGTATATTTTGTTGGATGCATATGTTTTGTAAGTCGTCCTGTTAGTCTGTTGTATTATCCCACGTTCATGGGGAATAATAGTTGTTTATATTAGACTTAGTATATAAGTGAGTGTTGAGGCCAATGAAGGTATCCAAGATTTATTTGTATTGAGCTTTGATCCGGATTTATGTGTGAATGAAATGAAAGAACAGATAGATAATCATAAACACAACCATATTTCAAAGATAACACAGATATAGTAAACAAATATTCTATTAAATGGCAGAAATAGAACATACTATAAATACAACAACTAAAATGGTAGTAGATAGCTCTGAGAAGAGATGTGGCTGCTACACTGATCATCCATGCTTGGATGAATACAAAATGAAGCCCAAATGGCCTATTTATAATAATCATGAGGGCGATAACCTGAAAAGTCCAAAACACAACCCTAGAAGATGAAACATCATAAAGTTTGTGGCCCCAAGGTGGTTAGTGTAATAGTCAACTTCCGGCTGAGGTCATAAATTTTGCATACGATCTATGATTTGGGAGCTCAATAGCCCATTGGAAAGGTCTATCCAAGATTTACATCTTTAAACTAGGCCCAAATGCATGCAGTTGGAATCTAGTTTGTCCCATGAATCACTAAAAAACGTCGTTTAGGGCCTCAAAACGGCCCCAAAGTTTGGGAGCCAAAAAACCATAGAAAAATAACTAGGAAACTACCATAATGGACAATTGTTTTGAGCCAGTGGAATAGGCGAGTGGCCATCGATCTCCATCTAGATCAAGCTTTCTCAAAGGAGGTTTCCCCCTCGAAGTGGCCTACGATCAATAAAATATCTTCTGTGATCTATTATTTCTATTATATCATGCATTTTCATTTTTTATTGCAGGACGTTCCTCACACATAGTTGCATGTGAAAAACAATTGAGTTATTGGATGAATGTGCAATATCATAGTTTTAGGAGAATAAAAACTTAAGCACAATTTATAAGGAATCAAAGGTTTAAAAATATCATGTCATAATATATTTCCATGAACATAAAATATAACCACCAGGT
Source organism: Pseudotsuga menziesii (assembly GCA_001517045.1). Classification (NCBI taxonomy): domain Eukaryota; kingdom Viridiplantae; phylum Streptophyta; class Pinopsida; order Pinales; family Pinaceae; genus Pseudotsuga; species Pseudotsuga menziesii. The sequence continues at coordinate 117,142 of LPNX010041375.1, forward strand.
AATATGAGCCAAGATAATCACCATTCCCTCTTAACTACAGAACAAAGGATTCCTCTTCATGAAACAAATAATATTTCAAAACTAAGAAAGTGTCCCCAAGTTCTAAGACTTGGGGAAGTTGTTGGGATCACTAGGTCCATTTTGTAAGGGTCATAAGGAAGATGAAGAAGATTGAAGGGGATGAAGGGAATCTAGAAGATAAGGGTTCTAAAACATGAGGGGAAAAAATAGGAATATTTGAACATAGCTCACAAGAAAAGAAGTCATAAATGCATCAAACTAAAGCTTGAAAAGCATAACAATGGTGGTTGGATTGTATGTGGTATTTTCATAGGTCAAGGGTTTGATGGATAAGATGTTGGTTGGGATTTTATCAATAATTTTATGAAATGTGAATCTCTTCATTCATGCCTCATGGAGGTATGGAATCTAGTCTTAGTGTATACACATGTTTTCCATGTTCTAGTTTGATGGTGATTTTCCTTCTTGTTGAAATATTCAGAGGATAGAAATTTTCTCCTCAAGTAAGATTGGTTGTTGAGGACATCCTGTATGATCTTGAAAAAAAATAGAAAAATGGGTTCGATCCATGAATGGATTTGATTTATGTGAAATTGGCGTGGGTCATTTATCATGGGCTTACATTAGAGCTTTGGAATCATAATATCTTGGAAGGTGTGGGGAACACTATTTCCATGTTTGTTTCCTTGAATAAATCTATGATTAGAGATGAAACAAGGGTTATCAAAATATTGGTGGAGTTAGATCTTAGAGAATGGATTCCAATGTATAATTAGACACCTTGAAGGAATTGGATTTGGAGAATTGGATCTTAGAGGCATTTGGAATTTTGGAGGATTCTATGTAGATGTAGCTTATTCCATAGAATAGGTCATTTATTGGAAGGGTACATAAACCTTAGAACGATTTTTTAGTAGAAGTATGTGTGTGTGTGCGCGCATTGTTCTTATCATTGTTTACTTATGAATGAATATAAATTGTTCGAATTAATCAAAATACCTATGCCATAAGGTGTTGCAATTTCAGTGGCCGCTGCCATCACATGATCCATATTGGGATAAGCTATGTCCTCCCATGATGAATATGAAATATTAGTTGTAAAAAATTGTACATTCATATAAAAAAATTCATAAACAAATGTAATTTAAAATTACATATATTGAAAAATATCTATTACATAGGTAAATATATACTCAATGATTGGACATAAATTAAAAAAAAATCTAACTTGCTCCATAAAAATGCCATGGACAGCCTCATGTGTGATGCCATGGAAAAAATCCTACAATGAGAACAATGTTTGACGTTATTATTGTCATAGTGTATAACCCAAACTGACTACAAATAGTGGTTGGCCTCTCCTCAGTTTTCCCTGAATAATCTCCTCGAGTGTTTCTACCATGCTCATCCTACCTGTCTACTTGAGACATTGCCACAAATGTGGTGTGTCTAAGTAGAATGAATACAATGGATCTTGTCACCTCATCGATCTCATCAAGTCTATAAAATAGCTGAGGTAGATGGGGAGGGGGTGTTAGGATCATACCTAGGAGCGGGCAGCCCTCTCAGTGAGTTCCACCTAGAAGTAGGTCAATCTTGGGAAGAGCTAAGACAACCACCCTGGAACTCTATAATGTCGAAGTAGTTGACATGTGAACCAAGCACAAACTTAGACCATATTTTAATGAGGAAACACATTGGAACCTCCCTATTATTGCAGGTACATAGTTTTATCAAACAACATGAACCATCTCTTCATCCAATTATATTTCCATGGATGGAAATGGAACCAGTCCATGCACACATGTCTCTTCATGAAAATGGGTGGTTGATTTGTTCTGGGATTAATGAACTTACTATAAATCCTAGCTTTAGTAATATTCAAATATTTTATTTTCTCCTTAATCAAGCCAATGGAATAAAACTTTGTCATTCTAACCCTATATTCAGTCATACTAGTTAATTGAGATTGGGTATGGCGAAAGGAATCAATAATGTTTTCCAAAGAGGTGGAAAAGGACAATCGATATGGTTCCCCTATGCTTCTTTACTACCAAATCAATTTTCTGTTAGAATTTTATCATTCAATCTAGTATTATGTTAGGATATTTAACTGAGATAATAACAAGTACAACAATCAAACAAAAGAGACAATGAACACAATTTTTTTTCCTTGGGGAAACCATAAATGGAGAAAACCCTGCAACTTCCTTAGAGATAGAATCAACACCAAAGTAAAACCCCAAAACAGTAAGATGATCTCCTGACAGCAGTAGCCTCTTTATTTCTAGCCCCAACAACTTCTTCTCCCTCAGCTATACACTACAACTGAGTGTGGGTGAGTGTGTGATAAATAGAGAGGCTCACTCTCTATTTATACTAATTCCTGACTTGACAATAACTCATTAGGGCCAAATTCACTAGGAGAGTATAATAACCCTAGGGCCCTAGAACTGTGGGGAATTTAACCCTTGATCAATAGGAGGGTTACCCACAATGACTTGACATGACTTGTTTACATTATAGAAACTCTCGATCAGAACATTGGGGCATGACATGAATCAATTACATTACAAACACATCCCAGAATAAACATCGGGGTACAATACATAAGATATACAAGTAAATACATTTCAAAGTTACAATTACATCAACACTCCCTCTTAACTAGGAAGGTATTCTCTCGACACAATTTATCAGCACAAGTATTCTTCTCTGTGTCATCTATATCATCATCGAGTTCTCTTCATCTTCAAGTCATCCTCATCTTCAGTTCACCTTCATCTACAAGTCATCTTCATCTGGATCTGGATCATCACTGGATCTGGATCATCACTGGATCTATATCATCACTCGATCTAGATCATCTCTACTAGATCAACATCACTGGACCTGGATAATCATTCGATCCAAATCATCACTACTGGATCAACATCACTGGATTTGGATCATCACTAGATCTGGATCATCACTGCTGGATCATCATCACTGGATCTGGATCATCACTCGATTTGGATCATCACTGGGTTAACATCACTGGTGCTATCTCATGATTCTTCTCGTCACAGGAAGTTCTACAGAGCCAACCCTTTTCCATGCTTGGTGTCGGCCTAGCCTCCATGTAGGTATTCATCATCGCTTATATCTGACCCTAAGTCAGAATGGCATGCCCAGCACTTACATATGACCTTGAATCATCAGAAAGGAATGTCCAGCACTTACATCTGACCATGAGAGGAACACATCCACCATCGTGTCAGAATGGACCAGCCCTCACATATGACCATGGAAGGAACTTAATCCTCTCACCATGTTAGAATGGCCCAGCCCTTACATCTAAGCATGGAAGGAACTTAATCCTCTCACCATGTTAGAATGGCACATCCCTTACATCTAGCCTTGACTCATCAGAAAGGCTCAGCCCTTACATCTGACCTTGACTCGTCAGAAAGGCTCTCAGTCCCAGACTGAGGGTCCCTAGTAACTAACCAGGTGCCTCCATTCAAAGAATGGAAACAACCCTTATATATGATCAAGTGGGAACATATCCCTCAATCACATCAGAATGGCCCTGCACTTATATCTAATCATGTGAGACTACATCCCATAGTCATATCAGAATGGCCCTCAGTCCTAGACTGAGTATTCCTGGTAACTGACCAGGTAACCTCCATTCAGAGAATGGCAATAGCCGTCATATCTCATCATGTAGGAACCAATCCTACAGTCATATCAGAATGGATCAACACTCATATCTGACATGGAAGGAACCAATCCTCTCACCATGATAGAATGGCTCGGCCCTTACATCTAACCATGGAAGGAACCTAATCCTCTCACCATGTCAGAATGGCTCATAGACTCATCACTTCTCCTTGGAGGGAACCTCGATCTAGAGAACACCAATCTTCTCCCTGAAGTACTCAAACTTCACTCTTGCCAACGGCTTCATCAACACATCAGCTATCTGTTCATTCATCGCAACATACTGGAGCTTCATTGCTCCTCTCTGCACCATATCCCTGATATAGTGATACTTGATCTCGATATGCTTCTACTTGTCATGGAACACTGGGTTCTATGTCAACTTCACACAACTCTTGTTGTCACAGTATATACAAGTAGCATTTAACTGGAGATTAAATAAATCAGACAGTAGCTTCCTTAGCCATATTGCCTCACAACTAGCTGAACAAGCTGCAAAATACTCTGCTTCAACTGTACTTAGTGCCACACAGGATTGCTTCCTGCTAAACAAAGAGATCACACCTGATACCATACTAAAGAAACACCCTGAAGTGCTCTTCCTATCGATGGCATTTCCTACCCAATATGAATCAACATAACCCTCTAGGTTAATCTTCTGATTCACCTCATACTTGATCCCATAATCAACTGTACCCTTTAGGTACCTCAGAATATGATTTTCAGAAATCAAGTGAACATGTATCGGATTTGTTAGGAACTGGCTCAAGATGTTCACAGCAAAGCAAATATCTGGTCTCGTGTTTGTCAAGTACATCAAGGATCCAATCATCTGACGATACATCATAGCATCAACTGCTTCTGATGAAGCATTACTTAATAGCTTTAGGTTTGATGCCATAGGTGTGGTTATGGCCTTGCAATCCATCATCCTGAGTCTCTTTAGGATCTCTACCATATATTTCCCTTGCCCCAAGGAAATTCCATCTGCATTCTGCCACACCTCCATGCCTAGAAAATAATGCATCATACCCAAGTCCTTCATTTCAAACTTGACAACAAGCTTCCTCTTCGTATCAGCAATCAACCCATCCATACTTGTTACAAATAGATCATCTACATACAATAGGAGCATCACTGGGTTGCCATCTTCAACCTTGTAGTAAAGGTTGGAATCTGCTTTACTCTTGGTAAAGCCTAAAGTGGATAGAAAGCTGTCAATTCTATTGTACCATGTCCTGGGTGGCTGTTTCAAACCGTACAGGTATTTCTTCAATATACACACATGAGACTCCCTGTCATGTCTCTCAAAATTGAGTGGCTGCTCCACATATACTTCCTCTTCCACTACACCATTCAAGAAAGAAGTCTTGACATCCATTTGGTGTATCTTCCATTTCATTACTACAGCCAGAGCAAGTGCTGATACGATGGAAGTGTATCTTGCTACAGGTGCAAAAGTTTCTTCATAATCTCTTCCTTCTTTCTAGGAGAAGCCATGAGCCACAAATCTTGCTTTATATTTTTCTATGCTGCCGTCTGTAGCATGCTTGATCTTGTAGATCCATTTGGAAGTTACAACCGACTTCCCTTCTGGTCTTGGGACAACATCCCAAACATCGTTCTTCATGATCGATTGATACTCTTCAATCATAGATTCCTTCCATTCTTTCCTTCCTGCCGCTTCTTCATAGTTGGAAGGTTCTTTATCGATGAAATCACATAATAAGGCTACATACCCTGGGCAAGACCTGGTCCTCTTTCTTTCTCTGTGATTCTCTTCTGGATCCCCATATATTTCTGCACCTTGGATAGCTTCTCGTACCCAAGAAGGTTTCCTCTTATGAGGATTCTTCTCCTGAAGTGGATCTACATGTTCTTGAGATTCTTCTAATTCTTGATATTCTACTTGAATTTCTTCATTCATGGTTGTGTCATGAATTTTGGGTGCTTCTGTTTCTTCAGGTTCTTTAGCAGGTCTCTTTCTATATTTGTTGTGAGATGAGTCTTCGTCAAATGTTACATCCCTGCTGATGTCAATATTCTTGAATCCTGGGAAGTATATTCTATAAGCCTTTGATCTTTCAGAGTATCCCACAAATATACCCTTCTTTCTTGAAGGATCTAACTTTGTCCTCTTTTCGTTTGGAATGTGTATGTACATTGGATAGCTGAGTATTCTAAGATGGTTGACTTATGGTTTCTTGCCTGAAAATACTTCTTCAGGTGTCTTGTTCTTGAGTACTCTGTGTGGAGTACGGTTATGTACATACACCGTTGTTCTGGCAGCTTCTGCCCACAGATGCATGGGGAAATCTTGATCATGAAGCATAGCCCTTGCAGCTTCCATGACAATTCTATTCTTCCTTTCTACTACCCCATTTTGTTGTGGATTATATGGAGTGGTCAAATCCCTCTTAATACCTGAATCCTTGCATAACTCTTTGAATTCATTTGATGTGAATTATCCACCATTATCTGATAAAAAAGTCTTAATCTTCTTTTCAGTGTGGTTCTCAATCAAGGATTTGAATTCCTTGAACTTACTGAATACTTCATCTTTGTTCTTCATGAAGTAAATCCATGTCTTTCTATAAAAATTATCATAGTATACATATCCGCTTAATGAACTTGATGACATTGGACCGCATACATCGGAGTGAATGATTTCCAATATTCCTTTTGCCTTTCTCTCGCTACTTGGAAATGTATTCTTTGTGTTCTTTCCTTTTGCACATCGTTTGCAGACTCCATCACGTTTTGCCTAAATTTCTAGAAGACCTTCAACAACTTTGCTTGCAAGTGGTAGTGCTCTATAGTGCACATGTGCAATCCTTCTATGCCAAAGTTAATTTGGATCTACTGTGTCATGGACCAAATCTTGTTCTGAATGGCCCTTCAATTTGTATAGGCCTCCCTCTTGTTCCCCAATCACTACTGCATCATCAAAAGTCATTCCCTTTGGCCACATGAGAACTTGGACATCTACAAATGCAACCCTCATTCCGTTTGCATCTAATGCAGATATGGAGAGGAGGTTATTCTTAAGTCTCGGTACAAACAATACATCCTTCATCTTCATAGAATTTCAAGCATCTAGCTGATAGGAGGATTCCCCACTACCTTTTATTGGATACTGGTAGTCATCTCTGAGTTTCACCTTGTGGGGTGATTTATGTTCTGATAGTCTTACAAAAGACTCTTTTAATCCTATCATATTTTTGGAAGCCCCACTATCTATAAGCCAATCATTGCTTCCATGTGTGATGTTTCCCATGAGAGCCGAAATCAAAACATATTCTTCATCACTTGAAGAATCATCACTTTCTTGCTTGTTTCTCTTTGTGGAAGGTTCATCATCTTCTGTAGCATGAGCATGATGTCTTCTCTTGTTGTTTTTCTTCTTGTAAGAGTTTCTTTTGTTTCTAGGACAATCTTTGGCATAGTGTCCTATTTCATCACAAGTATAACATCTGAGTTGATTTTTCTTGGAGGAAGAGTGCTTACCTTTAGAATGATGATGATGATGTGTGTCCCTTCTATTTTTCTTGGATTGAACTATGAGAGATTTATCTTCACTTCCCATCTTTTCTTCTCGGGCTGCTATCTGAGCTTCTTCTTGTGAGCATTCTTCCGTAGTCTACTGAACTTGACTAGCTTATTTCTGGAACAGATCCCTTGAATGAAAGAGTCCCATGTCCTAGGGAGACCATTCAAGGTGGTCATTACAATCTCTGCATTCTCCACTTTATCCACTGCTTCAAGTTGTTCTTTGATATAGGAGACCCTTGTGAAGTAATATTGTATGGTCTCTGCATTTTGAATCTTCACATTCTTCAATTGGTTCCTCAAAGTCATCTTCCAGTTTATGTTCTTCCCTTCAAATAGTTTGGTTAGGGCATCAAACATAGCTTTAGGTGTCTTTAGGGAGGACATCTATGGTATGAGGTGATCCTTGATTGAATCAGCAATAATCCTCTTAGCCATAACCAACTTCTTCTTGTGTAAGGCCTTAGCCTCATCTCCCTTTAGAACTAGAACCTCCTCATTGATGCAGGAGTCCAAATCATTTTCTTCCAGGACCAGGGATATCCTATACTTCCAAGCTCGGAATTTATCAGCTCCATAAAGCTTTTCATCAAGCTTGGTATGGTGACACATCTTAACTAAGAACCTCAAATGGAAATACAAAATATTTAGATCTTACCAGGTCAAGATGTCAGAACTGGATCTGAAGCTGAATTTCTGTAGTGCTGGTTCAGGAGCAGATTAGGGTTTGAATTTCCCAGAGTTTCATCCAACCAAATGCTTTGATCTTGATCTCTAAACTTCGATTTTGAGGAGGAGATCAATCCATGCTTGGGCTCACTTTCCACTTCTCTGGAAAGCCCTAATTTCCAGCAGCAGTGTCGGGTCCAAAACTGAAAAAGCTCAGAAACAGATTCTGCTTTGACAAAAAGATGTGCCCTAGGGAGGAGAGTTAGTCCAACCTTCTTTTGTTGAAAAATTGTGGAGAGAGATCCAAAAAGTAGAAATCCCTAGTTTCCACAGCTGCATAATGTATTCTTCTCAGGTTAGCTCTGATACCATGTTAGAATTTTATCATTCAAGCTAGCATTATGTTAGGAGCTTTAACTGAGAGAATAACAAGTACAACAATCAAACACAACAGACAATAAACACAATGTTTCTCCTTGAGGAAACCATAAATGGAGAAAACCCCACAACTTCCTTAGAGATAGAATCAGCACCAAAGTAAAACCCCAAAACAGTAAGTTGATCTCTGACAATAGTAGCCTCTTTCTTTCTAGCCCCAACAACTTTTTCTCCCTCAGCTATGCACTATAACTAAGTGTGAGTGAGTGTGTGATAAATAGAGAGGAGAACTCTTTTTATATTCCAATTCTCAACTTGACAATAACTCACTAGGGCTGACTTCACTAGGAGAGTCTAATAACCCTAGGGCCCTAGAATTGCGGGGACTTTAACCCTTGATCAATAGGAGGGTTACCCACAATGACTTGACATGACTTGTTTACAATATAGAAACTCTCGATTAGAACATCGGGGCATGACATGACTCAATTACATTACAAACACATCCCAGAATAAACATCAGGGTAAAATACATAAGATGTACAAGTGAATACATTCCAAAGTTACAATTACATCAACATTTTCTTAATTCATCTAAGTTGTTGTTGAGTTCTTCTTGTAGGTTTTGACTGGGTTCTATATGACCATGTTCTAGTGATTGTTGGTTGTCATTGAGTTCCAAGTTAATGTTTTCTTCCAATTGTTGGTTCTCATTGGATTCCATTACAAGTGGATTATCTATGGTTTGCAAATTAAAAAAATTCATTTCTTTACAATTTTGTAATTATTAAAAATTGACAAAACAACAAAAAAACAATGAAAAACGAAAAAATGATGCTACTTACCTTGATGGATGCTTGGATTTCCCCCCTCTTGTGTTAAATGGCACCTACATGGGTTATGTTAGGGATATTGATCTCCTTCCTGTCGGTCGTGGGGATGTTTAACAATAAACAACCCATAACATGTTTTTTTTTCAAGTTTTAATCAAGAGTGCATGCGTGCTACTAAGGCAGGCACACTAAAAATGTACACACACTAGGAACACACATGCACTCATATTTCTTTACAAATGTGGGGGTTCGACATTGATGACCCAAGAGAACATACATGCTTAAAGGAGAATGTGCATGCTTCTATTATTTTTCTTTAGCATGCTCCCGTTGCAATGGTTTTGGGAATCATCTCTGTGCACATACCTACATGAATCATTCGTCCAAAGCTCGCACTAGACAGAGGTTTATCATTACCCAATATATATCAATCGTGTTGAACCCTCAACAACAAGGGTGTCCCCGTGAGCCAATAATTGAGATCTGATACCACATGTAAGTTTTAAACCTATAAAGACAAGCCGCGAATACAAATTCTTAATAAAACTAGAGAATACACAATGGCATACACACATTACATAGATATTTATTTTGGAAACCTTAAAGGGAAAATACCACAAACCTTAAACTCACATCTCTACTTTCTTATTGTGTTTATTAACCATTAACAATAGAATATGTAGGTATTCTGTAACATCCAAACCCATAATTTGTTAACCTAGGTTAGAAAAAGACCCCAATCACTCAACCGAGATTAAATTACACTTTTTTAGGGAAAATGATAGGTGGGGATCGTCATATGATAATCCTCACACACACACATGCAAAGAATATTTAACACATACCCAACATGTATGTATGTATGGATGTATGTATGTATATATATTCCAAAGAAAATTATGTGGGTAACCTAATGGGTGCTTCCTCGCATCCATGGATTGAATCCCTAGAAAACCTATCAACATATACTAGTGCACCTAACCTAGTGGGATTTGAACTAGCCACCTGCTGTCATAGAACTAGCCAAATTCCTAGCAACATTAGTGACAACCAACTAAACACTTTGGCTTTCTCTCTCATTAGAGAAAAATTAAGGTATAAAATGGGCCTCCTAAGGAAAATAATAAAATAATAGTTAAAACAATAAAATAATACTTATGAATTTTGGAAGAATAGAGGAAACACCTATTTTTTTCTTTGTATTTTCAACATATCTCCTAGTGGTTTTACTCAAATTTCGAGCGGGGGCACTATTTGGATGTGAAATTCAATTATGCATTCAATGAGTACCCACACTTCATACTTTTGATGGACTACACCCCATGAAAAATGAGAAATACTTGAAAATAATTAATGATAGACCCCACCCACGAAAAATAAGAAATACATGAAAATACATGTTAGTTTTTTTTAGGTATTTATCATTTTTCATGGGGTGGGGTCCATCAAAAGTATGCAGTGTGGGTACTTGTTGGATGTGGAATTGAATTTGCATATGACAAGTGATCCTCTGTCATTGTGTAGTTTTTTTTCACAGTAGACAACTTCTTATTTGCGAATGTGATTGGGTGATCAATCGCTCCTTCCCCTGGCTGAGCCAAAATCACTCCTAATGCAACTGATGAAGCATCGATGTGGACGTGAAACTCATTCTTCAAATCCAAAAAGACTAATATCAGTGTTGCAACCATTTTTTTCTTCAGAGTATCAAGACTTCTCTGACATTCATCGTTCCATTCAAACTTCACATCCTTCTTCAGCAATTATTCCATTGGCATAGTGATTGTTGTGTATCCCCTTTTGAACTTCCAGTAATATCTTGTGTGACTCAATCTCACCCTTAGTTGTTTTACTGTCATTGGTGTGAGTAGGTTGTTGTTCAGGATATAACACCCTTGTAACCTAGGGTCTGGGGTTACCAACTTACTACTAACTTGCAGACAATCAACTTTACCAAATAATGGAAAGGGAATAGGAAGAAAGTATTGACTTACCCAATTACCGACGGTTGATCCAATCTTCTCCCGCTCCTCTTCTCTCCAAATCTTCGAGGTATGCACCTCTTTCACTTGCAAAGAGAAAACCCTTCAATTAATATCTCATGCATATATATATCAAAGGTTAGATGAACAATATATCAAACATATAATCAAATATATTAATTAACCAAAATACATGAAATAGACTCAACACAAGATTGAAAGAAGAATTCTCTTTATTAAAAATCGGTGAATGAGATAAGAGTACAACCCAGCTTCTGAGACAAGGACTCCTCTGCAATCAAAGGACTCTAAGTTCTGTTGCTCCAAGATTTCTAAAGATATACCACCAGCATAACTTTGCTCTCCAAAATTGATTGATTAGTCCCCACCCCAAGGCCTCTATTTATACTTTGGGAAACAGAGTAGTTTCGAAGGTTGGGATGGTTGAAACAGTTCGGATAGTTATGGATTAGGGCCCAACTAATCTCATCTAATCATGTTTTATATTTTTAAAGTCAAAACAAGGTGTATGCAACTATTAATACAGGAAACCTGTGTATGACACGCAAGTTGCTAGAAGGAAACCAGTGTACGCGGGTTGCAATGCAAATACTTGCGTACGGTACGCGAGTTGCAATGCTGATAGTCGCGTATGCAACTTAGCACTTAGAAAAAATATATAGCAAGTTGGTTTGAGGGTAAATGCATCCCGGGTCATGCCCATCTATAATTTTTTGGCAACTTCAATCCTAATTTTTCCTTTTGTGTACCAACATAACAAATGTCAGCACTCGGATGGAGAAGTGCCGTTTGGGATGATAACAAATGCCCCCTAATGTGTGAGGTCAGAGGGAAGCGATGGCTGAAATACATTATAATAATTATCTTGGAGAACTCAGAGGTCCAATGGAGCAGAGGAAGTACCTGAAACAAATACATAGTAATGTCATATACAAATTCATATCTGAGGATGCCATGTTCAATATACTGGAACACTAGCTCCTTTACAATATTTGAATACATCATATGATACGGGTTCGAGAACACGTATATTAAAAAGGTGAATCGAAGGCACAATATACAATAATGATGAGTCTTCAAAGATCTAGAAACTATGTAAGTGAACACAACATAGTCTTGCTTAACTTAGGTTATGAACCTAAGGTCTTCATCAAAAATCCAAAAGAACTAGTACAATCCAGGCCATGTGAACAGATGTGTTAAGTCGAACATGGATAGGATTCAACAGGTTGTCAATCAATAGATAATAATTGACAACTAAAGAAAAGGAATTCACCAATAATGAAATTGAACCCTGAGGTACTATCATCAAAAACTATAGGTCTTCGTCGTCAAGAAGTGCTAATGAGAAACCATACTGTGACGAGGAAGGCAATAGATCCTCCAACGGATCACAAGAGAGACTAGGAATTGGATAAAGGAAGGGATACATAAGTAATATTAGATAGGATAATGATGGGATCGGGATAAAAATCAGATCTAGGGATAAATCCTTGAACAGTGAGCACGACACAGAGATGACCCAAGGAAACTTTTAACTTTGCGGATAATACAACTAGACTTATCTGTCATGTAGGAGACATGATCAGATTCCCCAAGTATAACAGACAAGTGGTGGATTAAGAAACTCGAAGTGATAGCTGAACTGAAAGTGAAAACTGAGACATGACTATTAGAAAGTACAGAGAGTGTTATGTTCAAGGATTACATGCTGCCACCGATTGAGAATCAAAATAAAACTTCTTCCTTATCTTTCCTGTTAAATTTTAACGAGTCCAAGAAAGTCAACTGGAGTCTCTCTTCATTTTTGACAAGCTTGAAGAGAATAGGGAATAATGCTTGATAATGTTATTGATTCGTGGATTTTATGAGCCTGAACTAGTACATTCTCACTTAATGTTTTCATGTTTAGAGAGTTTGAAAACTCCGAAGAATATTCAAGGGGTGTCCTTTTCCATCCAATTTAGTCTCCTGAGGCCAAAAAAGTATAAAACATACCATAGAAGAACTCTCTTAACTTCTGTAGAAGAAAAGGTGAACCTTTTTCATACTTATTCAGGGAAATCTGAAAAAGGTTAAATTACCACTTGCCCAATGCTCCTTCGAGAGCAGCATATAGCTTGAGTTTTACGAGTGTGAAGGAAAGCAAGATCACTCGAAAATATCCATTTGAGTACGAGGAATGGGGCTTACAACAGTAAACTTGACGTTTGTTCTTGTTGTTTAACAAGCATGATAAAGACATAAAGTACACTCAAAATATTTTTCATGTTTAGGTCCAAAGCACGAAAAAGAGAAAACTAAGCTCATACCGGGTGTTCCTTTTCCGTAAATTTAGTCCCTTAGGTCTGGAAAAGTGATAAACCTATGCTTGAGAATACTCTTCTTAATTTCGTAGAAAAGAGAGTGATCATTTCTTGTATTATTCCACATGGTCCAAGAAAGAGATAAATTACCACCAATGTGGATGCCTATTCACATATTCTTAATGATCCTGAATGGAAACGTTTACTCGGTAGTCAAGTCTATTTTGAGGAGTTAGACCTGGGCCTAAAGAAACTCCATAAGGGAGGGGAGTATTTAAAGAGGATTTCTTGTAAAAAGAGACCAAAATGAGGCTCAATTTGGTGTCAAAAATAGCTAAGGAGACTCCTGTTATAGCTGATTTCACCACTCTAGGTGAATCACACTTTGTATGGCCTTCCCCTGTCCTGCTGCAGACTCCTTAGACCCCGTGGACCATTTTTTGTCCTTTGATGTTTCCTTGATCATCCCTAAAAACATGTGAAAAATTATACACGCGACTTTTAAACCTCTAATCGCGTATATACACGGGGTTGACCCCTAAAACCGCGTACATGAGGATGTGTACAAAATCCAAATCCTTTTGGATTTTTCCTTGACATGGATCCGACTCACTTGACTCCTGGCCTTCCCTATGCCTTTAGATCACTCGGATTCGACCTTTCATTACCCCTTTGAAAAGCTATATAAGGAACTCTATGATACATTGAAGGCATGTGAAAGAATTGAGAGCAAAGAAACTATAGTCCATTGTTGGCGGAACTTATGCTTGAGTCTGCATCCCTTTGTCCCTTGGAGCACTTTTGTGTTCTTCCCAAGCTTTCCTTTTGCTTGTGAGCTTGCTATCGAGAGATGGAGGATTGAGGTGGTGGAGGCCCAAGTGGGGGATTTAGTTTCTCCGATTCGTAGACATATTGACAGAGGTTGTATCTATTGTAATCTCTGATTTATATTAATAGAAATATCTTTTCCTATCCAATAATGTGTGTTTGAACGAATATTTTATCCATGGGATTATGTCAAATGTTTATACATTATTGATTATATATGCTAGAATAGATTTAACACCATGATATATAGAATGCTTGTATTGTTTACTTGTTGTTGAGGAAGTAATTTATCAATTCAAGCTGAAGTTGGAAAGCTCAACGGGGATCTACTTCAACCATCCATGATAAGGTACGAGGTCTGATCCTATAGTGTTAGACATTTATTTTCTATTGCATATAGGAAAGGATTGATTTCTGGAGCCAAACTGTCTGTTGTGGTACCCCAAGCCATAGGAATTTCTCTCCATAACAGAATTGGTGACTCTACTGGGGAGTTCCTAGTAGTTTTCCTTTGGTGGTTGTTCTATCGGCATTCAATGAATTTGAGTTGCTCTTTATCTCTTGTTTCCGTGTTGGGTCTGGGCGCATGTTTTCCTAGTAGTGTATGATTGGTGTGAAGTTTGTCTTAGCTTGTCTCTTTGCCTTGATTTTTATGCACCCTTCTTCCTGTACGCTAGTTTTTTACTCATGATCGTGTATACACGTGGGTCTCTCTACAATTTCCTTGTATACATGTGGGTTTACTGTGAACAGTCGCGTATGCCCTTGGTTTTTCCTTTTAGTGGAAGTTAAATGGTTGCTGGGTGAATTTTGATGATTGTTGAGTCTCCTTTGACACTGCCTGAGTTTGTTTATACCTCTGTTTCTGACCAGAGACATTTTTTTTAGGCTAAATTTTTTTTTAAGAAGGTTCTTGTCATGGCATTTTCGATTTTTTGTTTGGGATTAGCGCATTAGATTTCTTTTACCTTAGTTGTTTGCTTGAGTGGTGTTTGAGTGTGTTTGCAGAGTTTGAGGGTTGTAGAATCATTCTTTTGCTTTTTGTATCTCATTTTATTTCAAAAAATCCAAAAACATTTGCTTATCATCAT
>LPNX010041375.1:133304-223399 GCA_001517045.1 Pseudotsuga menziesii
TTATATTGAGGTGACCTTAGTGGCCTTACCTAGGATATCGAGGGGGTACTTTGCAGGGGTTATTCTGTGGGTGTCCCGGCCAGGTTGGGTTCGGACAACACAGTCACTTTATACGTTGAAGCTGAGGGCCACAATAATTGGTTACGTACCTCCACTTGTTGTGTATGGGAGTCTCAAGCCTCTCCTAGGCGAGACATACTTGCTTCATTCGGGAGATCACTTTTCCTGCCCTTGATTGCTTGCATTTGGCTTTATATTTTATTAGTGATTGCTCTATGCACGATAGCTTTCCTAGGGTTTGCGTAAATAGAGAGTCTTTTCTATTTTTTTTTGAGTCATTGTGGATTTGGGTGCGGCTCCTCGCCATTCTCATCGTTTAGCAGGACTTCTGCCTTCTACATCTCCTCCTCCTTTGGGAGAGAGACCTAGACAGTCTAGGTGGACTACTTCGCACATTGATTAACACACCATGGGAGACCATATAGAAGGTATTCCTGAACCACCTTCTCCCATTCATGTAGATGATGGGGAGTTTACTCCTACCTATGATCCTTCACCCGACTTGGCTGAGTTAGGTCCTATGATTTCTGAGATAGGAACCTTTCATGATATACCTACTCACTCTAAGGTTGATTCCCCATTGACGCGTTACTAGGATGGAATGCCGGAGGATGCTGGGACTCATTTTGAACCTGCCAGCACTAGTTATCGTAGTTATGGTATGTATGGTTTTCCCACACATGATTTGGAATTCCATGTCGAATCTGAGTTCGAGCCTAACACTATGCCTGGGGGCACTCTCATTCCTTACCATGCAGAGAGGTTTGGGAGCACTATTCACATTGCACCTTCTATCCTGGTGGTGGAAGTTACATCACATATTCCTCCTAGGTCTAGGGTTAGTGATCCTATTAGAATACCATATCTGAGATGAGTGACTATAGGGAATAGTATGTACTTAATCACACAGATCCCTTCGTCCTTTGTTCCTAGTTCTTCAAATGTTCACCCTCCACCTTATTCACGTGGTCCTTCGGGCTAAAACATTGCTACGAGTTATGTCTATACTGTGGCTACTAGACCGGTTGTGTCTCAACTTCATGTACCACCCGTTGTGTCAGGAGGTCATGCTCATACTTCTAGAGGTCACATTCCTACTTCCGCGATGTATATTCCTACTTTCAGAGCATATGTTCCTACTTACGGAGTGTCTCATGGGACATCTCATGCGATGACTTATGGACCCTATTATGGGACACAGTATGGATAGGGTTCTTCACCTTATGGGGGCGGGTATCAACAACCTACTTATTCTTCGAACTACAGCTTTATAGCTCCTAATAGTCAAGGTCCACCACACTATGGTGCTTCCATGCCACCCTATATGGGTCATATGAGAGGAGGGCACTATGGCCAAGGCCATGGTGGTAATCAGACCTATATGAATCAAGGAGTGGTCCATCGACCTCACCATCCTAGGATCCCTTTCCTCATGACGCTGAATATTCCTGACTTGTCGAGATTGACAAACGATCCTGTAGCTCATGACCTGGTTTGGCTGGCTGTCCCTACTAAGTTTCCCTCGGACATACCTAAGTTCGAGGGAAAACCGGGAGAGGTTCCAAGCGAACACATTACTACGTTTCACCTATGGTGCTCTTCAAATTCCTTACACTAGGACTCCATTTGTTTAAGGCTATTTCAACACACCCTTACAGGGCCTACCACGAAATGGTATATAGAGCTACCTAGGGGGGCATTCGCTTTGTTTGATGACCTTGCGATGACTTTTCTTAATCACTTCCAGCTACCAGTGCGTTATGACATTGGTATTGAACTCTTGTCAACATTTTGGTAGGATAAATCCACACATATCTCGGATCATATCCAAGAGTGGCGTAGACAGAAGAGGTTAATTAAAGACTTTATACCGCTAGAATTCCTCCTCGAATGGTTCATTAAGACATTATTGCCATATATAGCGAAGGATGTTTCTACATCTGGAGTGCAGAATGAGGAACAAGTAATTTTTAGGGCGCAGGAACTGAACTTGATTTATGCTTAGTCCAGTTTGTTATATGAGATTATTCCCAATGCTCCGCGTTCTAGTTTCGACCCCAAAGTCAAACCTGGACCACATTCCAATGGCATTGTGGGTTGTGCAAGTGCGAAACCTGTGGATTCAGTTGCAAAACAGGTGATTCAATTGTCAATCAACCAATCTAATTTGGGACAAGCTTCGACTTCATCTCAACTTGCCCAAACGATGAGTGTACTTTCAGTGCAATCGTCGGACCATAAGGGTAACCAGCAACCCGGACGGAATAGAAAAAAGGGTAAGAATAATCGCAAGGGTGGGAATAAGAATGAGAATGCTAATAGTAATGACAAGAACGGTCGTAATTTTGGGGGGGACAAGCAAGCTAAACGTAAGGTTAGGTTTCCTTGTAGGTTATGTAAGGCCGATCACATCACTTACTTGTGCCCTCGTATCGATGAAGCCTCGAGGTTCTTGGCACAGGGCCCATCTGTGCTAACTAACCCTTTACCTCATAATCAAAATATGAACTCGAGGTCCCATGACCAGTCTGGTGGTGATCAAGATCCGCCGGAGGGTAGTGGTTGTGGTTGCATTAACATGGTACGTGCTGCAAAAGTTGCGACCCGTGTGAAAGATTATGGTTCGTCACAACCCAGCCCAGGCAAGGCGCCTGATCCACCAGGGTCCCCTTTGCATATTGAGAAACCTATGGATAAACTTGAAGCTACACCTCGCATTCCTAAGGGATTCCTTAAGTGTTCGGGGCATAATCCTAATGCCTGAGTTGCCTAGAACTATTTAGTTGTCGAGGATTTGGGCCACACTCCTTGTGCGAGGTCTACATTGGAAGTGCTTCAGAGTTGTCCTTAGCAAAGGAAGGTGTTGCTTTCTGCCCTTGGTGTGAATGATGATGATTCTTCCTCTGTGATTAAATTTGAAACCGTAGGACTTCAGCCTCGCTTGCCTTACTATGTGTCTCTTTTGATTCACATAGAATGTATTAATATGACCATTAAGCGCACTGTGATTGACGAAGGCACTACTGCTTCTGTGATGTCTTTATCATGTTGGAAGGGTTTAGGTTCCCCTGAGCTGTCTAAATCAGCGACCATGTTAACTGCATTTGATGGGAGATCATTTAGGCCGCGCGGCATCCTTCCTTCCATTAAAGTCCATTTGGGAGGGAAGACCATTGCGATAGAGGTCGAGGTGGTCGATGTGCCCCTTAACTACAATCTCTTGCTGGGTAGGAATTGGATGTGTAGTATGCAAGCCATTGCTTCTTCCCTATTTCACGTTGTATGCTTTCCACATAACGAGAAGATAGTCACGATTGATCAAACGACATTCAAGAATCCATCTATTACCACATCTTCTGAGAGCTTCGATCCTGATCGTTGGGCACTCTCAGCTGGAAACTAGGAGTGTGGGTATAGGCATGTATCCATCCCTCATGGGAAGCTTTAGTTGTCCTACATTGATTCTTATGATAGGATCTAGTTTCGGTGAGGCTTCGACATCTATGAGATCGGCGTCTTTTTGCATGAGTCATATGGAAGATCCTTGGATTCTTCCTACACCGAGTACTCCGAATGAGCCCATAGTGACGGATGTGTTGTTGCTTGCAACTATGATAGCTCATCAAGCTAATCTCAAGTGTGTTGCAGAGCCTAGTCCTTCCTCTTCATGGATGAAGGAAGAGGACCCTTATGTGCTGCCAGCATGGGCAGTATAGTCTTCTCATGCGCACGACTGCCTTGATACAGTTTTCCCTTCAGATGAAGTGATTATTGAGGCTATGTTGGGAGTTGAGCCACCATGGGAGGAACTCCATCATAGATCGTACTTTCTTCCAGAGCTTGACTGATTGGAGCGTGAGGAATTTAGGACGGTTCTTAGTGTGAGAGTTAGTAGTCCTATGGTTCTGTTAAGCTCTCCTGGTCAGATGGTTGATGAAAACATGGCGAACATATCTTCCACGATTCCTATCAACATCTGTCGCGATCCTGGCAGGATAGAGAATATCTATATTGGGGCAGAATGTTCCCATGCTAAGATTCTAGAATACACCGAGCTATTTAAATAATTCCATGATATTTTTGCTTGGTCTTATGACGAAATGCCAAGTATCGACCCTCGTATTGTCGAGCACAAGATTAAGACTTATCCCAATGCTAAGCCTATTTGACAATGGTTGCGTGTGGTGAATCCTAGGAAAGCACCCACGATTAAGGTAGAGATAGAAAAGATATTAAAAGCCAGTTTTATCTATCCCGTTCCCTTGATGGAGTGGGTTTCAAACCCCATTCCGGTGGATAAAAAGCAGGGAGCGATCACCATACGTACTGATTTCCGTGATTTAAATCATGCCTGTCCTAAGGACAATTTTCCCACACCATTTATTGATTAGATTTTGGATGAGTGTGCAGGTATCGAGGTTTTTTCCTTTATGGACGGTTTTTCTAGGTATAATCAGAAACAAATTAACACTAAGGACCAACATAAGACTGCATTTATTTGTCCTTAGGGAAATTTTGCATATCGAAAAATGCCTTTCGGCCTTAAAAATGCCAAAGCTACATTTCAGTGGGCAATGACCTTGAACTTCCACGATCTCAAGTCGATCATTGAATTATTTTTGGATGACCTTGCTGCTCATTCTCATATGAGAATGCGTCATCCCTATCACTTGAGATTGGTATTGGAAAGATGCTGGCACCATTTGGTTAGATTAAATCCTCATAAGTGCAAATTTTGTGTGAAGTCAAGTCATTTTTTAGGATTCATCGTTTCTAAAGAGGGTATAAGAGTTGACCCTTTGAAGGTAGAGGCAATAATTCAGTTGTCTCCCCTGAAGATATTCGTCATCTTCAATGTTTGCAAGGCATGGCAAACTTCTTACGGAGATTTGTTGTCAACTTTTCCAATTTGACTAGAGGCTTCATGCGTCTATTGAAGAAGGACACCCCCTTTTGTTGGGATGAGCGAGCCCAGGAGTCATTTGATGCACTCAAGCGAGCCCTAGCATCAGCCCCGGTGATTAGTCCCCCAGACTATAGCTGTGATTTTATATTATACGTGGCTGCGTCCATGGAGACGATTGGTATGGTTTTGGTTCAAGAGGATGAGGAGATCCAAGAACATGTCATATACTATCTGAGCCAAAACCTTATTGACACAGAGATTCGTTATTCTCATGTCGAGAAGCTTGCTTTAGCTACAATACATGCAGTTCAGCGGTTGAGACATTGTATTCTCCTTCGCTATGTTGATGTATATGTAACTTTGAAATGTATTCTTCTATGTATCTTGTGTATTGTAACCCGATGTTTATTCCGAGATGTTTATATTATGTATTTGAGTCATGTGATCATGCCCCGATGTTCTGATCGGGAAGATTAATAATGTAAACAAGTCATGTCAAGTCATTAGGTAAGTCCCCACAGTTTCGGGGCACTTGAGTTATTATACACTAATTAAGGTGTAGGCTCGAGTAGTAATTGTTAGGTTGAGCCTACGTGTGAAAAGGAAATTCAAGTGAGCGGATGAATATAAATAGAGAGTGAGAGTATCTCTATTTATCACTTGTGAAATACATCACTTTCTCTCCCAAGTGTGGCACACTACTGGAGAAGGAAATTTTGGGACTAGATAGAAGACAGAAGACTACTGCTGTTTTGGGAGATCTCTTACTTTTTTGCTGCAGATTCTATCTTAGATAAATTTGTGGGGTTTTATCCTTTATGGTTTCCCCAAGGAAAACTCTTTGTGTCTCTTGTCTCTTGTGATGTGCTTATGTTTTATTGCTGTACTTGTTATTCTCTCAGTGAAAAGATCCTAAGATCATAATGCTAGCTTAATGTGATGAAAAACTAACATGGGATCAGAGCTAACCTGAGAAGAAGACATTGTGCAGCTACGAGAACTAGAGCTTCCTAGTTTATGGACTTTCCTCCACAGATTTTCAGAAAAAGTAAGGTGGAACAACTCTCCTCCTTAGGGCGCATCTTTCTGTCGATGCGGAATTCAATTTCAAGCATTTTCAGTTTCGATGTGGAAATTAGGGATTTCTACAGAAGAGGAATTTTTGAGTGAGACTAGCATAAGATTTTTCTCCTGATCAAAAAAGAATTTTAGAGACCTGGATCAAGAAATTTTGTTGGGTGAAACTCTGGGAAAGTCAAACCCTAGTTTGACCTTGAGCTAGGAGAAACCCTAAATACTAAAACTGCTACGTTTTGGTACAGTCGCTATATTTTGATTTTGGAGAGGTCTCATAATCTGAAATTTGTAGGGGATGAATATTAAATCCTGATGAACACTGTATCCAAAAATCAGCCTCATATTCGCTATATTCTGGGAGATATGATCTCTCCAAGTTAGGGTTCCATCCTCTTCCAGAAATCATCCATAAACAGGACACCTGGGGAGATCTGCAATATCTTGGGCTACAGAGGTCCAAATGGAATTCATAAAGATGTTCCAAAAAGGGCACAAAATTTAATTTCAGTGGTCCAAATATCATACTCAGAAGATGAACCAATGACACGTGGCATGCCGTTCAACTTCTTTGTTCTGAACAGTCCTGTAACAGGTCACCTTGGGAAAATGATCATAAATACCAAATGGTGAAATAAATTCTGATGAGAACTATGGTGTTGGATCAGGGACATGTGAGGTTACCGTAGTACTAAATTTCAGACATAGAAGAGAAGTAACTTCGGAGATATCACAGAAACAGTAACAGGCATTTCTGGAGAAGAAATTGGAAAATTAGGGCTTCCTGTTCCGGGAGCTTCCCTCCACTGTTTTCAAAAAAGGAGTACACTTGACAACTCCATTTGAAGAGATCTATATGTCTATCCAATAAGATCTAAAATATTCCAAGTTTTGAAAATTAGGGTTTCTATGACAAACCCTAGATCAGTAAACTTCGGGACAAGGACAGACACCTCAAATCGGTAAGATCTAATCCTTTGCTATTTTCATTTGAGGTTCTCATTTCAATATGATATATCACATCAGCTTGGTGACAAGCTTGGGGAAGTTGACAACTTCCAAACATAGAAGTATTTGATCTCTCTGAAGAAAATGGATTGGACACTTACATGAGTATAGAGGTTCCAGTTTCAGAGGGAGACAAGGTTAGAAGCCTTTCACAAGAAGAACTTGGTCAAGGCCAAAGAAGACATCATGCTCATGCTACAGAGGATGATGAACCATCTAGAAAGAGATCCAGATATGAAAGTGAAGATTCTTCAAGCGAGGATGAATATGTTCTGATATCAGCTCTCCCAAGTAACATTACTCATGGAAGTGATGATTGGATTATAGACAGTGGGGCTTCCAAACATATGATGGGATTCAAGGAATCCTTTGTAAGACTATCAGAACATGAATCACCTCACAAGGTGAAACTAGGAGATGACTACCAATATCCAATAAAAGGTAGTGGGGAATCTTCATACAAGCTAGACTCTGGTAAGTCTCTAACAATGAAAAAAGTATTGTTTGTTCCAAGACTCAAGAAGAACCTTCTCTCCATTTCAGCATTGATGCAAAAGGAATGTGGGTTGCATTCATAGATGGTCAAGTCATCATGTGGCCAAAAGGAAAGACTATCGATGATGCGGTAGTGATTGGAGAACAAGAAGGAGGCTTGTACAAATTGAAGGGCCATCCAGAACAAGCCTTGATCCATGACATAGTAGAGCCAAATGAGCTTTGGCATAGAAGGCTTGCACATGTGTATTATAGAGCACTACCTATTGCAAGCAAAGCTATTGAAGGACTTCCTGAATTTCAAGCTATTTGAAGGGAAGAAAAAAATCAGAATATGACCTAAACAAACCAGTTGAAGAATGTGAAGATATAGAATACAGAGACCATGTAGTCATAAGAGTCTCTCAAATCAAAGAACAACTTGAAGCGGTAAAAGAAGAAGTGAAGAATACATAAGCGGTGACGGCCACCTTGAATGGACTCCTAGGATCATAGGATTCATTCATGCAAGGAATATGTACCAGAAAGAAGTAATTACTTTCAGAAGACTCCGAGAAGAAGAAGAAGCTTGAAGAAACTGAAGATCAAGCTCTCGCCATCCAAAGAAGATCCCTCAAGCAATGAGGAATATGAAGAACTCAACTCTTGAATAACTTATTATCCTCCTTATCATTTGGATACGAAATGATGCTACCATGAATGAAGAAGACGATGAAGCTGAAGGCTCAAGAAGCAGTATACCCACAAAACAAATAAAGATAAGTATTCAATTGTCATTTCATGATATTGTTTTGTTATGCATTTGTTTATATTCAGTTATTGTATTATGCATGATAGGATGTTTGCATTAATGACAGTATACTACTAATATGCATGTGATGGGTAAGTAGCTCATGGTGCTATACAAATTCTCCATTGCTACTTATCTAGAATGAAACCTCTTTGCTGACATATTGGATTAGTGCACAATCTCAATATTGTCCTGGTAGAGATGGAAGGAATCTAGAAAGTTTCAGTGAGATATCGATGAATGTTGTATTGGCTAAAGTAGTTGCATGATCATATATTTATGCATAAGTATTTTCCAATATAAATATTCCTTATGAAATGTTTCTAACCATACAATTGCATTTGACTTGTAGGAAAGACTGCATACATAATCACCTACAAGCAAAGAAGAATGAATACTTGTTCCGAAGAGCAAGTGACGACATTTCAAAATGAAGAATAATATGACGAGTGCAGTGACATCATTGATGCAGAACCTTTCAGCCACCAAGAAGAAAGGGAAGACCAGTTCAAGAAGAATGATGTCAGGGTGCAGTATCGAGACTTGAAGAGAAGTTCGTAGCTCCATCATGCAGTATATGGAAACATCGTGGGATACAAAGCAAGATTCGTAGCATGAGGCTTCTCACGAAAGGAAGGCCTAGACTACAAAGAGACATTTGCAGCCGGTAAGAGTTGAAACACATACATGATGAGATTGATGAATATCTTAACCTTTGCTACAAGGTTGAAGATGCAAGTCTATACACTAGATGATCACATAGAAGATTAGTAGCATAGGAAGCTACTTGTCACTCTGGTACAGAATGTTTCAGTGCATAGAGTATGGGAGATAGAGGGAGTATGATGCTTCGCTTCAGAGGGAGTGACTAGGTTCGACATGGTACGACAGGATGGGCAGATTACTGATGACTCTAGGCTTTACTGAGAGTAAAGCAGATTCCAACCTTTACTACAAGGTTGAAGATGGCAACCCAGTGATGCTCCTACTATATGTAGATGATCTATTTGTGATAGGTATAGATGGGTTGATTGCTGATACAAAGAGAAAGCTTTCTGCTGAGTTCGAAATGAAGGACTTAGGGATGATGCATTACTTTCTAGGTATGGAGGTGTGGCAGAGTACAGATGGAATCTTCCTTGGAAAAGGGAAGTATGCAGTAGAGATCCTGAAGAGGTTCGGGATGATGGACTGCAAGGCTATGGCTACACCTATGGCATCGAACCTGAAGCTATTGAGTGATGCTTCGTCAGAGTCGGTTGATGCTACAATGTATCGTCAGATGATTGGGTCATTGATGTACCTGACGAACATGAGACCAAATATTTGCTTTGTTGTGAACACCTCGAGCCAGTACCTGACAGATCCGAGGAGTGTTCACTTGATTGCTGCAAAGCATATTCTGAGGTACCTGAAGGGTACAATTGATTATGGGCTCAAGTACGATGCGAATCAGAAGATTAACCTGGAAGGTTATGTTGATTCAGATTGGGCAGGCAGTGCCGTCGACAGGAAGAGTACTTCGGGATGTTACTTCAGTATGGGATCAGGTGTGATCTCTTGGTTTATCAGGAAGCAATCTTGTGTGGCACTGAGTACAGCTAAAGCAGAGTATGTCACAGCTTGTTCAGCTAGTTGTGAGGCAGTATGGCTGCGGAAGCTACTATCTGATATATTTGATCTCCAGCTTGATGCTACTTGTATACATTGTGACAACTAGAGTTGCGTGAAGTTGTCAGAGAATCCAGTGTTTCATGACAGGTCAAAGCATATCGAGATCAACTATCACTATATCAGGGATATGGTGTAGAGAGGAGCAGTGAAGCTCTTGTATGTTGCGACAGAGGAAGAGATAGCTGATGTATCGACGAAGCCATTGGCTAGGCTGAAGTTCGAGTACTTCAGAGAGAGACTTGGTGTTCTCCAGATCGAGGCTTCCTTCTAGAGACAGTGATGAGACCCATAGCCATTATGACATGGTGAGAGGATTGGTTCCTTCCATGGTCAGATGTAAGGGGTGAGCCATTCCGTCATGGTGAGAGGATTGGTTCCTTCCATGACTGATATGAGTGCTGAGATCCATAGCCATTCTGACGAGCAGGTCAGATGTAAGGGCTAAGCCATTCTGTCATGGTGAGAGGGTTGCTCCCTTCCATGTCAGATATAAATGCTGGCCATTCTGTCGAGTAGGACAGATGTAAGGGCAGTTACCATTCTAGGAATGGAGGCACTTGGTCAGTTACCAGGATCACTCAGTGTAAAAACTGAGTAGCCATTCTGATGTGATAGAGGGATGTGTTCCCACTTGATCAGATGTAAGGGCTGAACCATTCTTCTCATGGCTAAAGGATTAAGTTCCTTCCATGTCAGATGTGAGTGTTGGCCATTCCGACGAGCAAGTCAGATGTAAGGGCAACTGCCATTCTCTAGGAGAATGGAGGCGCCTGGTCAGTTACCAGGTAGCTCAGTCGAGGAGGATTGGGGGCCATTCTGATATGATTGTTGGGATGTGTTCCCCTCATGATCAGATATGAGTGCATGCCCTTCCATCATTGTGAGCAGGATGTGTTCTCACCTGGATGGATGTAAGTGCTGAGCCTTGTCACAGATGATAGTAGGTGTGTCCTATCATGATGATGACTGTAAGTGCTGTGCCATGTCACAGATGATAGTAGGTGTGTCCTATCATGCTGGTGACTGTAAGTGCTATGCCATTTCACAGATGATAGTAGGTGTGTCCTATCATGCTGGTGACTGTAAGTGCTGTGCCATTTCACAGATGATAGTAGGTGTGTCCTATCATGCTGGTGACTGTAAGTGCAGTGCCATTTCACATATGGTAGTAGGTGTGTCCTACCATGCTGGTGATTGTAAGTGTAGAGCCTTTTCACAGATGGTAGTAGGTGTGTCCTACCATGCTGGTGATTGTAAGTGCATAGCCTTTTCACAGATGGTAGTAGGTGTGTCCTACCATGCTGGTGATTGTAAGTGCATAGCCTTTTCACAGATGGTAGTAGGTGTGTCCTACCATGCTGGTGATTATAAGTGATGAGCCTTTCCACAGATGGTAGTAGGTGAGTCCTACCATGCTGGTGGATGTGAGCGCCGTGCCTTTCCACAGATGATAGTAGGTGTGTCCTATCATGCTGGTGGTTCTAAGTGCTGAGCCATTTCACAGATGATAGTAGGTGTGTCCTATCATGCTGGTGAATGTGAGTGCTAGGCCTTTCTGATGGGATTGTAGTTTACTACATGATCAGATGTGAGTGCTGGGCGTGCCTTTCTGACGAGCAGGTCATATATAAGTGCTGGGTGAAGACCTACATGAGGGTATGCCTACAACCACCATGAAAAAGGGATGGCTCTGTAGAACTTCCTATGATGAGAAGAATCATGAGATAGCACCAGTGTTGATCCAGATTGAGTGATGATCTAGATCCAGTAATGATGATCCAACAGTAGTGATCCAGATCGAGTGATGATCCAGATCTAGTCCAGTGATGATGATCTAGATCGAGAGATGATCCAGATATAATGATGACTTGAAGATGAAGATGACTTGAAGACAAGATGATCCAGCTGATACAGAGAAGAAGACCAGTGCTGAAAATTGTGTCGAAAGAATACCTTCCTAGTTAAGAGGGAGTGTTGATGTATATGTAACTTCGGAATGTATTCTTCTATGTATCTTGTGTATTGTAACCCGATGTTTATTCTGGGATGTTTCTATGTATTTGAGTCATGTGATCATGCCCCGATGTTTCGATCGGGAATATTAATAATGTAAACAAGTCATGTCAAGTCATTAGGTAAGTCCCCACTGTTTCGGGGCACTTGAGTTATTATACACTAATTAAGGTGTAGGATTGAGTAGTAATTGTTAGGTTGAGCCTACGTGTGAAAAGGCAATTCAAGTGAGCGGATGAATATAAATAGAGAGTGAGAGTCTCTCTATTTATCACTTGTGAAATACATCACTTGCTCTCCCAAGTGTGGCGCACTACTGGAGAAGGAAATTTTGGGACTAGACAGAAGACAGAAGACTACTGCTGTTTTGGGAGATCTCTTACTATTTTGGTGCTGATTCTATCTTAGAGGAAGTTGTGGGGTTTTCTCCTTTATGGTTTCCCCGAGGAAAACTCTTTGTGTCTCTTGTCTCTTGTGATGTGCTTATGTTTTATTTCTGTACTTGTTATTCTCTCAGTGAAAAGATCCTAAGATCATAATGCTAGCTTAATGTGATGAAAAACTAACAAGATAGACCTTGGTTGTAGCCCATGTCAATCTGTTTCAATTCATCCTCACTCGAAGGATGATTGGAGGAAAATATAATAAATGGATTGTCATTCTGTAAGAATTCGATCTCGAATTTGTTTCAGCAAAATCGAAGAAGTCTTTAATTTTTGCATAGTTTATATCAGATTTCCCGAGTAAGGCCGAGGAGTTGGTTTGTGAAGATACATTTGTCGATGAACACATATTCTTAATCTCAACTTTAGACCCATGGTATGGGGATATCATAATATATTTACAAACATTGAAGATCCCTACTCACCTCTCACGAGATGAACAATGACGATTACGTCACGTGTCTAAGAACTACCTCATACTGGATAACACTTTGTACCGACATGGGGTAGATTCCATTTTATGACGTTGTTTAACTCATGAAGAGGCTAAGGTAGTGCTGAATGATTGCAACGGAGGGGTGTGTGGTGGTCATTTATCTGGGCTTTCTACAGCTCAAAAGATCTTAAGAGTGGGTTATTTCTGGCCATCGATCTTTAAGGATTGTGTAGATGTGGTTAAGAGGTGCCACCCTTTCCAGGTGTTTGCACGTAATATGTGCTCGAAACCTGCCTTGTTACATCCCATTATCACCATCGGTCCCTTTACTAAGTGGGGGCTCAATTTTATGGATTGCAACCCAGCTTTGGCTAGGGGGCACCATCATATCATAGTGGCTATTGATTACTTCATGAAATGGGTTGAGGCTATGCCTACAGTTAAATCCGACGGTGAGACAGCCGCCCACTTCGTATTCAACCAAATTATTACTTGGTTTGGAATTCCAAAAGAGCTTGTCACTGAACATGGCTCGCACTTTTATAATCATATGATGGAAGAGTTGGCATCAAAGTTAGGGTACAAGCAAGAGAATTCCTCCTCTTACTACCCTCAAGCGAATGGACAGGTAGAAGCAGTGAATAAATCACTCAAATCCATTCTCCAACGAACCATCGCACAAAGCAAGAATAATTGGCACATCATGTTATATCCTGCTTTGTGGGCATATAGAACCGCTGTTAAGACTGCCACAAGTTTTTCTCCATATCAACTTGTACGTAGAGTGGAGTCGATATTGCCGATTGAATGTAAGATTCCTTATAGAACTCTTACTAGACACTTCACCATTGGAGGAGCGTTTGGTCCACCTTGATCAACTTGATGAGCAGCGTAGGGATGCCTTGGTGGCTCTAGAAGTAAATAAACATCGCGTAAAGGTCCAATATGATAATTCTGTCCATCCAAGGAGGTTTAGTGAGGGAGACTTGGTCCTTTTGTGGGATCAACCGAAAGAACCCTTGGGGGTAGGAAAATTTAATCCTATGTGGCGGGGTCCATACATGGTCAAACGTGTGTTAGAGAAGGGTGCTTATGAGTTAGTGGATTATGAAGGAATAGCCTTGGCAGAGCCTAGAAATGGGCTCTATCTCAAGAAGTACTATGCATGATTTTCAGCCAAGGCTGGTTATTGTATATTATTGTATAGTTTTGCATAGTTAGGTCTTTTTCTTATCGTGATCGGGTTTGTGATTAGTTTTCGTTTCTTTTGGCATATGTCAATGGAATCTTCCACCTATATAGGATTTGCAGATGGTGCAAGCTGTCACACTCAACACTCAGCCTCTACTGCTTGGGTGATTTATACTCCTATGGGTCAAGTACTGTCTTCAGGAGGCGTATGTCTGCGGCCATCTTCCAACAATGTTGTTAAATATAGTGCCATTATTGAGCTTCTATGGGATTCCATTTCACATGGCGTTCTCTCTCTTGAGGTACGTCTTGATTCGGAGTTAGTAGTGTCACAGCTTAATGGTTTGTACCATGTTAGAGATCCGACATTATTAAGAAGATTCTTACGTGTGAGATTATTAGAATGGCAATTTAACAATATAACATACATACACATTCCAAGAATTAATAATCAAGTTGTGGACTCATATGCTAAATACGTGTTAGATTGGCATTTGTTTCATTCACAATAAATTCATCACAAACACAATTTTTACACATGTAAATAAATAAACCGATCACCATAAAAATTTTTATAAACATCCAAAATGTAGTAATACATAGTGTCATGATACAAAATTGGGGCTCTCGAGCCACCAACATATAATACACGGTAGTACAAAATGTATATACTCCCAGGTATCGAATCTTGTGGAGGAGGAGGAGGGTTGTGATCATGGAAGGTCACTACAGCTCTAGCTAGCTGTTGGAATAATTGCACCCATGCTCGTGGTACACCCACCACCTAGCGCTGCATAGCCTTAGGCAAGTCCTTGACTTGCGCCATGGGAACCCTATGTGTCAGCCTCACAAAATTGGTATGAATTCTCTGGAGTGTCTACTCCGCATCCACACCCGTGATATCATCTCCTCTTCCCCTCCGTCTATGATGAGGGAAGCCTTCTAGCCGCCATGGTCCCACATCTGCACACAAATGGTAGATGTCACTATGTATTGTCATGCAAAAATATGTCTTTTGATTCCATATAATCAAAAAACACAAAAAATTAAATAACTCAAAAATTAAAAAAGAGAGGGTTGAGATTCGTTACCTATATCGCCATATGCCGATCCTGGTGGTAGCGGCATGTCCGGGTCCCCCTGGAATTCTATCCCTGCATAGGGGTAGTCATCGATGGAAACTATCTATTGTTTCCATCATGGAAAGAAGTCAGCTGGATAGGGGTTGGCCACCCTACCTCCCCCCAGTCTATGCATACCATCTGCCCAACGCCATTGGGCCGGTTCTCGAACCCCGTGGAGAGGAACGTCTACTTTGGGGCTCAATCCTGGAACACACTAAAAGAAAAATGTGCTCAATATACTGCTGAACCTGAAGTTCTGCACTCTGCCTGCCTTACACTCACTGATCTGATGTTTCATGTTTCTCAGTAGTGTAGTGCTCCAGTCATAAATTGTCGGTCTCATGCACTCCACTGCATAGAACATCAGAGGATGCGAGGCCTAGTGGAGTGATGCAAAGCATGCTATCCTGCCCAATGTCAATAGTATGGCCTTTAGGCCCAGCACCTATATAGCATTGGTAGGGACTTGACTCCCCACCTTCTCTATGTCTGGATAGCAGTACACCACAATGTACTGATCAATAGTCAGGTCCATCTAATGAAGTATATGTCCTCCACCTCTATAGTGAGGGACATCCCATCTATCTAGAAGGACTCAAAGTCTGGATCCCAGGAATCCACCAGCATCTACAATAGTCTTGGTTTGGCCCTCAAGCCACCAAGACACCAAAACTTATAGAGTCCACATGCACATAGAGCTTGTTGAGCCATTAGATCGGCCCTTACTTCCTCCTCTACCTCACCATGTTCACGCTCTCTCCACTCTAGGACCATCCTGCACAAGAAATTGCAAGTTTTCCCATTAGATTATTGAAAAAACCTTATGCGTGGCCTCATACGCGACTGTTTTCAAAACAATCGCGTATGTACGCAAGTATGGGGGCATTTTCTGCGTATATCCATCCCTATACGTAGAAAAACCCTCGATTTCCGTGTGGGCCGCAACGCCCTTTTTAGTTTGGCCTAGAAAGCTTAATTGACCATGGAATTTGATAAAATTTGCATTGAAATGGAAGAGAAGAGCATGGGTAAATACCTGGAAGAAACAGTAGTGGATTCCGCCGGCTGGATCTCCTGGAATTCGCTGTTGAAAATCTGAGCTCAAATGGGTAAAAGTTTCAAATGTTTTATAATATTTTGAATTGTTTACTATTTATAGAAAATTTTCAAATATTTGAAAATTTTTACCCCCTTTCCTATAGTTTTGACAATTTCTAACCATTTTGGACCATTTTTGACATAATTCATGATGTAGAGGACCTTTTTCAGTGCCGTTTCAACCGTTGGATTGACCCGTTCGTGTCGATCTTAGGTATCATGTCTAAACTGGAATATAGGTTAGGTTTCATCGCCGTTTTCATTTTACATGACCTTATGACCATTTCATCATGACCTTAGGTACGAACCCACTCTATTGTGTCATTGAACCTTCTTGTTGTTTTAGAAGTGGCATGATATGAGTGGTAGAGCTTCACCTTACACGGGTACCCTAGTTAGCACCTTATTTTCATTTGGTGCCCATGATGATGTTTTCTCCTTTAGGGTGTGGGAGTCCATTGTATAGTACTGCCATGACATTTTGCGAGAGCCTCATACTCCTCTTGATCTTTTGCTGGCCTATTTCCCTTAGGACTCCCTCATGTCAAGTTGTGAATGCATTATCATGAGATTTTCCTACCTTATTGAGCTTTATGTCGGCTTCCCTAACATTGCGTTTCAGCCATATAGCCTGAGCTTGTCTCATGTCTAGCCATGTAGAGTCATTTTTTATATCCTTCGTAGCTTGTTTCCCTTTTTACTGGGAGGGGATTTCCCCCCGAGTGTCGATATCCTACACATGTATCCTTGCATTGAGCATAGGTATGTTCCACTGCTTGGAACTAGTTTGTTTTCCCTTATGACACTCGTCCCCTCCTAGTCTGTAACTATAAAGCAATTTTATTCTTTTTCAAGCTTTTTAAATAATTGAAAAAGTCCAAAAAAACCAAAAAACCAAAAAGCCAAACAAGGAAAGATGTTTTCTTTGGAAACTGTCGAGTCGTGTCGCCTTCGAACAGAGCACTGTATATCACATCCATTGGTTGGGTTAATAGTTTGACTTTAGGAGCTGTACTCATTTATCTGAGTTTATCTCCACAGACTGGTTAAGCATCCAGTCCCTATGAGCCTCTGTCGATGCCTCCCGTGTCGTAGATATGTCCCAGTTTGTATATCGAGTCTATGCTACCTTCATTCAGTCACCATACACCCTTATGCTCTTGTTCGAAGGAAGTTGAAGCCCGAGTCGGGCATTCCTTAGTTATCTTGACTTTGCATGTCAGCCATTCCCGGTATAGCTACTAGTTCATGCACCTTATGATCAAGTCCTTCCAGATTATACAGCTTTACTGAGTACCTTGTGTTGGATGATGGGGGATTCCTTAATGCCCTCCTTCCAGCGGATTTCATCCCATCGAATTCAGATCATTTATTCTGGGATTGGAATCTAGAGTCATTTTGAGTGCCTTGAGACTTGTAGTCATCAGTGGCAGGTTCTCTCGCCATCGACAGTATTTGGGAATACATCAATGTCCCATGATCAATGGATCCTCTCAAGTGTTTGACCTCAACACATTTATTCACACTTGTTAGTTTGCACTCTAGTACCTTGATTCCCATTTTCATTATCGGTGGGTGATCTCGCGTCTATTAACGGTATACATCAATGACCGGTAATCAGATGATGGACTACTATGTTCAACCTCGACACCTCTATTCACATATTAGGACATGTACTCGTAGCGGTTTGTGTAGAAGAATTTCCAGATTGGTGGCATATCTTATATGCTACCTCCTTGATCGTGCCAATGTTCATGAGATTTCAGCTCTTGTGAATTGATTCCAGTATATGTCAGACATTTCCAGCCACTATGGAGATCTTGATCTGTTATATATCTTCAGCCATTATGGAGATCATGGTCCTTTGTATATCTTCATCATGGAGATTCTGATCTATGTATATTGTACGTGGCGATGACCACTTATGTGATATCTTGTATCATACCTATTCATGGCCATTGTACTCTTATGTATCCGAGACTGCTATATGTATTTGCGGTTATGTGCAGAGTTGTGTCATTGTACTATGCTGATTGGGTGGCTGGTCTTCCACTTGGGATTCTTCATCACTCCACTTCTGGGATGGACTTATAATGTATTTCGGCCATCGTATGACCCCTCTGACCTGACACATTAGGGGGCATATGTTATAGCTGATTTCACCACTCCAGGTGAGTCACACTTTGTATGGCCTTCCCCTGTCCCGTTGCAGACTCCTTAGACCCCGTGGACCATTTTTTGTCATTTGATGTTTCCTTGATCATCCCTAAAAACATGTGAAAAATGATACACGTGACTTTTAAACCTCTAATCACGTAAATACGTGGGTTTGACCCCTAAAACCACATACATTAGGATCTGTGCAAAATCCAAATCCTTTTGGAGTTTTCCTTGACATGGATCTGACTCACTTGACTCCTGGCCTTCCCTATGCCTTGAGATCGCTCGGATTCGACCTTTCATTACCCCTTTGAAAATATATATAAAGAACTCTATGATACATTGAAGGCATATGAGAGAATTGAGAGAAAAGAAACTATAGTCCATTGTTTCTGGAACTTATGCTTGAGTCTACATCCCTTTGTCCCTTGGAGCACTTTTGTGTTCTTCCCAAGCTTGCCTTTTGCTTGTAATCTTGCTATCGAGAGATGGAGGATTGAGGTGGTGGAGGCCCAAGTGGGGGATTCAGTTTCTCTGATTCACAGACGTGCCAACAGAGGTTGTATCTATTTTAATCTCTGATTTATATTAATAGAAATATCTTTTCCTATCCAATAATGTGTGTTTTGAATGAATATTTTATCCATGGGATTATGTCAAATGCTTATACATTATTGATTATATATTCTAGAAACGATCTAACACCATGATATATAGAATGCTTTTATTGTTTACTTGTTGTTGAGGAAGTAATTTATTAATTCAAGCTGAAGTTGGAAAGCTCAATGGAGATCTACTTCAACCATCCGGAATAAGGTACGAGGTCTGATCCTTTAGTGTTAGATATTTATTTTCTATTGCATATAGGAAAGGATTGATTTCTGGAGTCAAGCTGTCTATTGTGGTACCCCAAGCCATAGGAATTTCTCTCCGTAACAACTCCCCCAAACCTATGACAAATGTGGAATGAGTACCAAAAGACAATAAATGTGTTCTAATCTAGGGTACTCATGTGAGGAAATCCCTATCCATGGAAGAAGAACGGTATAGACAAGGTACTAATGGTTATAATACCATAGTCCATGGTCAAAGTGGTAATTCTAGGGTTAATATGGTTTAGGTATGAATGCAAAAATGCATGTGAATGACCGAAATCCTATCCTATATGAGCGAAAAACAACTTCAAGTGACCTTAGACCTGTTTCATTGAAGAAAAGAGACATGGTATTAGTTTGATTTATATATAAAAAAATAAGAACTATAGGTTAAAACCCACTTTTGAAATAATATTTCTATAAATAGTTCAAAATATAAATCAAAACTCACCATTTTACATTTTTACCCAATATAGACAAGTTTTACCTCTGCCTTCAATTGCTCGGTGTGGACAACTCGGTGGACAATTCTCAAAACCGCAAGTGCCAGGTAAATCTACTCTCCATGTTCTTTCATTTGATCCAAGCAAATTTTAATTTTAGGAATAAATTTGATGTTTTCAACCATTTTCAAATCAATTACGCTGTGTACATGGGTATGGTAAATAAACAATCGCATACACGCGTTTTATACGCAGGTTGCTTGAAGGAAAATTCGCGTACGATATGTGACATGTCCAAAGGATAGTCGCGTACACTACACGAGATATAAAAAGGCTATGTAGGGCCAAAATCAAAGCTTTTATATGAATTTAATGTTTGATTATTAGCTTGTTACTAGATTGAAACATGTGCTGGAATGGAGGGAGAGGGAGCATGAAGACATGGACCAAGATTCTCTTTGAAGTGCCCCCCCAGTAAATTATTTGTGGCAAAGTGGGTTTCTCAAATTCTTTTGTACCTCACCTATACAATCCAATGTCCACCTACTAGAGTTTATGATAAACTACTGGGATCATGGTCTTGGTATGTTTGACCTACATGATGAGTTTCTAGAGATTACCTTGGAAGACATCTACTTTCTCCCTGGTTTGTCACGACGAGGAGCTCTGGTTAACTTGGAAGGTACCGGTAGATGCGGTGATCTTCTAAGTGTGCAGAACTACATTGATACATACTGTGCACCTAGTACTCAAAAGAGGGGTAGTTGCATCCCTATTGTTCATATTCACAGTTTGCCATTATAGGTGTTGGAAAGCACTATAGTGAGGGTTGCAAGGTCATCATCACATCACCTTGCAACTCGAAACCAAATGAGACTTGCAGTGGAATGTCTACAGGGAGCCCTATTTGACTGGTGTTCAGGAGTAATCTCGATAATGAGGAAAAAACTCTCTGACTGTAAAAGAGGCCAATGGAAAAACTTCGATTATTCTAACATATTGGTGGCCTTTTTATTTGAGAGGGTGCCCAGTTTGAGTCTTGCAGTACCTCTACTAGTTCGTTCTCCCCGTTAGCCTAGACTGAGTAGGTGAGGGGAAATATTCCTCCACCAGGGAGGTGGTGGATCGATTCAGAGTGTATACGACGATGACTTCTACTTATGGTGGGAGCGACAGCTACCAGCACTGGAGCAGTTTCCATATGTTGGGATAGATTTCCGAGGTGACACCGAACTTGTCCTCCCTCCTAGAGGAGCATGGGGAGCGTTAGGTATTTTTTGTTTTCAAGTTTTTAAATTTTTATGAACTTTAGTCATAAATATATATACATATGTATAAGATTTTTTAATCCTATAAAATGTTAAAATGGAGATATTGGACCAGTCCACCCTGTTGGGAATCCACGTATGTATGTGCATCCTGTGGTAGGAGAAGATCATGGCTTGATTAGGGCTCTTGAGAGGAAGTAAGCCAGGCTTACCCAAAGAGTACCTACTTTGCGCATTGAGCATATCCCTGTCATTATACAAGAGCTAGTGGTTGGTATACCACCTATCTGGATACGCCTTATGAGGTAGGCAGCTAGAGCAGTGCTTGTGTACATCGATGCTGCTAAGGCTGCTGCAGCTAAGGAAGCCGAAGAAGCTTGAGAGAAAGGTGATCAGGATAATCAGGGAGACTAGGGTGGTCAAGCTTATACCTAGGAACATTTTATGGACTTCGATCCATTTTTGTATATTTTTTGTATATTATGAAATTATGATTGGATCTGACGATTAAAACTCGACCTATCTATATGGAAAGATATTCACACACACACACACACACACACACACACACACACACACACACATATATATTGTCGGTTTTATTTACATGTGTTTTGTAATGTATCTGTTGTATATTTTTATGAAAAATGTGTTAAGTGCCAGTCCAAGATATAATTAGCATATGCATCAGTTAANTAAAATTTCTTTCCAATAACCTAACTTGCATAAAATGATGTAGTAAAAAGGGGTTTCGCACTTGATAAGATCAATTGAGCTGGGAAACCACTAGTTGAGATTCAAGTCTGACTTCTGGCTGGGTGATGCCACATGACAAAGAATCCCATAAAAGCTCAATGACATCCCTGTATTCGGCCACATTATTGGTAGCAGTACCTAGGAAAGCACCTCCAGAGGCAACTAGCTGTCATGAGGGTGAGTAAATAACCCATGTGGCTGAAGCCAGGTTACAAGTGTGCTGACTAGCACCATCTGTAAAACCTACGAACCACTCGGAAGACATCTGTAACAACCAATATATGGTATAAGAACACAAACCAACAAACTATTGTACATAAAATTACATACAATAAAAATATAGGAAAAAGCGTTAAGCCTAAGAATAATACTTTTTCAAGTAGAGCCCATTTCTAGGCTCAGGCAGCTTATCCCCCTTGAAATCAGTTAATTAATATGCACCTTTCTTCAAAACTTTGACACGACATAAGGTCCTAACCACATAGACTTGAATTTTCCTGCCCCCACGGGTTGTTTGTCCTGAATTTTCCCCTTCAGAAAAAATCCGAGGTTTGATCGATTTATCATATTGATTTTTGACCCTATTTTTATGAGCCTCATTTGCTATCAGCACATCTCTACATTGTTCATCTAGATTTTCTAAGTGTAACAAATGTTCTTCAAGCTCAGTCGTATCAGGTAACACATGAATAACAATTTTTAAGGATGGGATTTCACATTCAACCAGGGTTACTGCTTCCACCTCGTGAACAAGTTGGAAAGGAGAGAAACCTGTAGCAGTTTTCACATTGGTCCGATAAGCCCAAAGTGTAGGATACAAGATGAAGTGCCAATTGGAACAGGCTGCATTAATGGTGCACTTGAGAATAGTCTTCAAGGTTCTATTTACAGCCTCGACTTGATCGTTTGCTTGAGGGTAGAAATAAGACGAATGTTCTTGTTTGAACCCTAGCATGGTGGTCAATTCAGCCATCATACTATTTTGGAAGTGACTACCATGGTTAGTGACAATCTCTTTAGGAATACCGAACCGTGCGATAATTTGGTTGAAAACAAAAAAAGATGCAGTTTCCCCATCAACTTTATAGGTGGGAATTGCCTCTGCCCACTTCATGAAATAATCTACAGTCACAATGATATGTTTGTTCCCCCCAGCCAAGACTGGGTTGCACGTCACGTAATCTATTCCCCACTTTGTGAAGGGGCCCACAGAGATGACGAGAAATAACGAAGCAGGATGTGATCGCATATTTTTGGTGTAAATATGACAAGGATGACAATGCTTCATGGCTTCCCAACAAACTTTAAAGATCGTGGGCCAGAAATAAATGACATGTAAGATCTTCTAGGCCATTGCTAACCCAGATAAATGACCCCCACACACTCCACTATGGGCATCATTTAGGAAATTATTTGCTTCTTTGTGGGTAAGACATCGAGACAAAACAAAATCTACCCCCCTGCGATATAAAGTATCTCCAATAATGAGGTAGTTTTTTGTATGTAAGCATTGTTTGCGTCGTTCTTCCCGCGAGAAGGCTATAGGGTACTTCAAAGTCTGGAGATAGACAAGTATATCTCTGTACCAAGGGTCAAAGGTGGAAATAAAAAATATATGCTCATCTGGTAATGAGTCTTCTTCAATGGCTACATCTTCCTTAACCAGAAATTTTGCGATGAGCTCAGCAAAAACTAAGGATTTTTTGGATTTGGTGGATTGGAAATCTAAGTGAAACTCCTGAAGAATGAATATCCATTTGTTGAATTTTCCTCCAACTATCCATCGGGACAAAACATATTGGAAGGGATTAACATCCATCACTACCGTCGTGGTCCTCAGTAAGATGTAGTGATGCAACCTCTGAACAGCATACATAGATCCTAATGCCAACTTCTCAATGTGGGAATACCTAAGTTTAGGTCCAGCTCAAGCATGGCTAAGATAGTAGACGACATGCTCTTGGAGCTTATCATCCCCCTATGGTCGACTCAGATGCGGCCAGATACAATATAAAATCATGAGAGTAATCTGGCGGGCGCAGTAATGGTGCTGTCAACAAATCTTTCTTTAATGCCTAGAATGCAAGTTGTGTGATTTCATCCCATACAAATGGGGTGTCCTGCTTCAACATGCGCATGAGACCTTTAGTGATCTTGGCATAATTTATGATAAAATGTCGAAGGAAGTTGGACTTCCCTTGTAGGATTTGAAGCCGCCTGATGGAATGAGGAGGAGGCAGATTTACTATGGCCTCAACTTTTAAAGGATCCACCTGAATATATTTGTTGGAAACAATGAATCTGAGCAGTCTCCCTGACTCGACACAGAAAATGAACTTGTGGGAATTCAAGTGAATTTTGTAGTATTTGCATCATTCAAAGATTAAACACAAGTGATCTGGGAGATCGATCCTCTTACGAGAATGTGTTGGCAGATCATCAAGGTAGGGTTCGACATTAGATTTAATGTCATGAAAGGCAAAATTCATTGCCCGCTGAAAGGTAGCCCCTGCATTTTTCAATCCAAAAGGGATTTTATTGTATGCAAATGTACCCCAAGGATAGATGAAAGTTGTTTTATGTTGATCTTCTGGTTTAATTTGAATTTGATTATACCTGGAGAAACCATCCATAAACGAAAAGACTTCACTCCCTGCATAGGCATCAATGATTTTATCTATGAATGGTGTGGGGTGGTTATCCTTAGGACAGGCTTTCTTTAAATAACAAAATCTAGTACAAACGTGTATTGTACCTTGATTTTTGTTGATAGGAATGGGGTTGGATACCCATTCTGTCAAAGTTATTGGCTAAATGAAACCGGATTTCAGCAGTTTTTCAACTTCAGCCTTAACAGGTGCCACTCTACGCGGATTGATAGGTCTTAGTTT
Organism: Pseudotsuga menziesii; assembly: GCA_001517045.1. Classification (NCBI taxonomy): domain Eukaryota; kingdom Viridiplantae; phylum Streptophyta; class Pinopsida; order Pinales; family Pinaceae; genus Pseudotsuga; species Pseudotsuga menziesii. Next base: position 158,010 of record LPNX010041375.1, read on the forward strand.
TTGTCAAATGGGTCTAGCATCAAGGTATGTTCAGATTTCATGCTCGACTATTGATGGATCTATGCCTGGAATCTCCTCATATGACTAGGAAGACACATTGCAGAATTCCTTAAATAAGGCTGTATATATCACAATCTCCTCCGGAGAGAAGTTTGCACCGATGTGTACATTTTCCACAACATTTGGGTTTGTAGAGATGTTGATTGGAATAGTAGCAGAAATGTTTTCCATATTCCCCTCAGCAAATATTCCTTCCCCTGGTAAGGGATTAATAGGTGTATAACCATCACTTGCCAGTCTCATATGGAACTCCTGGTTCTCAATCCTGCTTAACTCTAGAAGAAAATAGGATCAATGGTGAAGACCTTCACAGATCTTATCTTGTCTGCACATAGCTTCCAGGATGGCTTCATCAGAAGGAAAAACCATATCTAAGCAGTCTCTAGAATGCAAAGAGTTCTCTTCCCAAGCAGGAATATAGGCTTCTTCTAGCTCCTCTGAGACTGTGAGGAGGACTGGAATGGGATCAACAGCAGTATGAATGATAGCTTTATAAGCTACTTCCACTGCCGATAAGGGAACTTTAGGTTCATGGCGGGAAGGAAGAACCCAAGGATATGTTCTATCAACAACCATGTCAATAGAATTTCCTACACTAGTAGAACCTAAATAATTAATCAGAGCTGGAAAATCGAATGTACCCATCAATGATGCATACATTTCATCCCCTAAGCTCTCTGAAGCAGGTCTAACCTGATCAACCAATGGCACGGTGGACTCGTTAGTTTCCATGCATCCCTTTCATGTAAAATTGAGTTGGTCTATAGTAACCAACTTCACTTCATGCGGAAAAACTACTACCCGAAGTATGACCGATGCAATAGTAGACATGGCATAAGTCCCACTTATCCCCGGGAGCAAGTTATAATCCAAAGGTGCATCAATCACCTCTACGTCAATAGACACTGTCTTCTCTGCCAACTTTATTTCGAAAGCCGGTAGGATACCATGTGGAAAAAATGACCTTCCGTCGAAAGCAGTAAGTAAGGTGTTCGATGGAACTAGCTCTGGAGATCCAATAGCTTTCCATCAAGACAAGGACATGACACATGTGGAAGCACCCTCATCGACAACTGCTCTTCCAATGGTTTTTATTCCATGGCTGACATCTATTGATAAGGCCACATGGTAAGGTAGGATAATTTTGACATTAGACAAATTAAACTTTTCCATGAGGCTCGATGAATCCATGCTTCCCAAGGCTGCTAAGAGTGCATCTTCCTAGGCAAGACAACTCTGTAACAGCTCTAAAGCTAACATCGCACAAGGGGTCTGGGATAAATATTCAACTACAGAGTAGTTGGTTGCAGCCATAGCATTAGGATTGTGCAAGGTTTTCTTAAACACACCTTTCAGTATCTTGGGCATAGGTTTGGCAGGTTTTTCAACCGTGAGAGGATTAGAAGTTTCACCTGTAGAATTACTCTTCTTCGAAGCCTCTGTCTCATAGTTCTTGTTCCTAGTCTGGAGTAAAGTATCGTATCGAACCATGTTGATATAATTTGGGTCAGGAGCGTTTGGGGTGCCCCCTGCTACATTTGAAGCTGAAGCAAAATTCTGTCCTTGGGGAAAAGGATCCTTCAAGACAGCTGGTTGTTGGCCTTTTAGCAGCTTCTGAGCTTGGTTAATAAGGGGACATTGATGGGTCAAGTGATCTTCTTGGCACAACTTACATTGTAATTTCACCTTATTCTTTTCTTTTTTCTCCCCATCAGCATTGTTTGTGGGGTTTTTCTTGTTTTGGTTTCCCTCACCTTTCTTTCTTTTCTTCTTTTTCCCACCGAGCTACTGATTTCCCTTTTGAGAGGATTGTCTAAAAAAATTTGTGATTTGGGATGAGGGGGAAGCCTTTGTTTCCTCCACCATAGAATGTTTGATAAAAAAATCATGGAGCTGTTTAGCCAAAGACTCTGCAGTGGGAGATTTCATAGAACCAACCACACCATCGGCATGGGGTTCAGGCTTAGGTTTCTCTACATTATGCGTTGGCCTCGGTGCATCAGGGATGATCTCATATAAAATCCTAGACTGAGAATATATCAAATCTAACTACTGGGCCCTAAGGATAGCCTCTTCCTCATTGGTCACTCTCGATGTAGATACATCTTTAGATATATATGGAAATAGGGATTTAAGGAGCCATTCTAGTAAAAACTCAGGGGGAATAGTGGCTTTGATAAGGCTCTTTCGTCTTCTCCACTCTTGGATGTGACCTGAAATATGAGTGGCCTTGTCCTACCGAAAGATAGACAACAAGTCTGTCCCAAAATCATATCGGACAGGAAGTTGGAAGTGACTAAGGAATACATTATCCAAGTACCAAAAACTATCAAACGCAGTAGAAGGCAGTTCAATTTACCATTTTGCTGTGGTACTAGTTAGAGTTCTTTGGAACAATCTAAACCAAACTGTATCGTCATTCAGTGAGTTGGAAGAGCACCACAAGTGGAAAGTGGTGATGTGAGCTCCTGGGTCATCACCAACTTTGCCTTCGAATTTTGGAATATCTGAGGGAAGCTTGGTAGGAACAGGTGGCCAGGAGGAGTTATGTCTCACTGGGTCATTCATTAGCTTCGACAAGTCTGGCAAGTTTAAAGTTTCTAGGAAAGGGAGCTTGGGTCTAACCGGAGCATGAAAAGTACTAGCTTGGGGATTAGAGGGACTTGCCCCCATGTTCCCAGATGTGAAGGCAGGGTTGTCCCCTGCTGCTGGTTGCAAAGTGGTCGGGCTACTTTGGAAAGGATTCCACCCATAAGCTAGTGGATTGTTAATGTGTGGTGTAGTATATGAGGTTCAAGTTGCCCCAGTCGAAACTGGGGCTTGGAACATAGGACCAGGTATCCCTCTACTAAAAAGCGAGAAAGGAGAGATCGTGAAAGGTGCTGAAACCGGAGTTTGAAAACCTTGACCATAAGGATTAGGGTTTTCAAATTGCACCCCTACATATGCAGATGTTGGACCTACATATGGAGTGGATGGGGGAATGTGCCCCGCATTCCAAGGAAAACCATAGACAAATGATGAGGATCATATAGGATAACTCTGAGTAGTGTGTGCGAAGGAAGTAGGAAATGAAGGTACACTAGGAATCCTAGTGACCACTCCACCAGAAATGCCTGCTAAATTTGTGGAAGTTGGTGGTTGAACCACCCAGCTAGCTAGAGTTAAAGGTGTAGTAGGTATACTTGTTCTAGGGGTGCCAACCGGGGGAGGTGGCACCCCTTCAGCTAGAGCGGCTGAAGTGGATGTACAAGAAATTTCTCCTACAATAGACATTAGTCTACCCAGAGGGACACCAATCACAGGCGAATTGAAAGGACGAACCTGGACGATCAGAGGATTGTTTAGGTCAGTTAGAGGTGAATTAAAGTTCCTTGCAAACAAGTCAACCTGCAAGAATTCTATCTCTAGTGTATTTAAATTAAACTGGTCTATCCTAAGTTTTGGTTCACCCAAAACTTCAATAACTCATATCAGCTCGAAAGAACCATCCGTGTCTAATCGTTGCCTTTGAGGGTGAGGGGGAGGTTCCAATGTAATAAGCAGAGGAAGGTTTTTCAACCTTCGAGACCTTCTGCGATATTGTTCCTCCACAATTATAAATTTTACTCTTCACACCCTAAGGTTGGATAAACACAGACAAACCACAAAGCAATCACTACAAAATTTCCTAAAGTCTTAACAATCACAAGGGGTATAAGATATGCTTTCCAGAAGAAAGCTGAGAGATAGTTTCTTGGCATCCTTGAATAGGTTCTTAGGCACAAGCGGAGGAATCACACACCGCCCTCCTACACTTTCAACAAGGGTTACCTACCAAGCTCGTCCAAGGTGAACCAAAAATAGCCTTCTGGTTTGCCCGTGTATAAACCCTAGATGTCAAGGAGACTAAAGGCTACCTTAACTATATCAATAGTCTGGGGGGACAGTTGCAAGCTTGGTTCATACCCATTGGAAGGGTAGCAAATCCTGAAACTCTATCTAGGATAGAATCCCCATATGTGCAAAAACCTTAGTCTACGTTTTGACAAGGAATCGAAGGGTTATCTCCTCAGTCCAAGCCTCCACACAACCTCCTGCTTAACTCCCATTTGAGAGAAGCTTCCCAAATACTACCAACATAGAGAAGGATTTACCTATTGATTGGCCAACTATGTCTGAATTTAAACACTTGTGGAGAGTTTACACTTCCTATCCCACAATTCTAGCCTAAGCTAGTAGGTGTATGACCATATAAAACAAAACTTACAATTAAATTTTAGATTATAGCGTTCATTTTAAGGGTTGTTCTTAGTTAGATGGTAAGTGGCGTGAATGACTGTGATATTATAAACTCGATAAGAAAAGTAAAAAAGGTGTTTAAAACGAATTTCAAAACAAATTACAACTACTTAAAACAAGCTTCTTTTCTTTTTTGTAAATATGAGCTAATGAAATTACAACTAAGTATGAGAAGAATAAGACTTGTTTTTGTAATTTTTGAAATTTTATTTGAAAATACTGAAAAAATACTATATGCAACTAAATGCAAAAGTATCAAATGTTTTTTTTTCACTTTTCAAATTCTTAAAAAATTTACCAGGCACCTAAATGCAAAATTTCTTTAGTATGTTTGAATAATCAAACCATAAAGAAAGCAATATGAAGTATAGCGGATTTGCAAAAACCAAATTCAACCACTTAAGGAGGAGACTTGGTAAACACCTAACTTGGGAAGAATCAATGAATAAAATCCACTGAAATTGCTAAAGGACAAGTGACAAACTAATACTACTCGAAAGTAGTACAGAGTACATGGTATCCAAAATCCTGATCAGTGACTCAGATACACAGCACTAAACCTATCACCCAAATAGGAGAACCTACCTCAAATTTCTAAGTGAAAGAAGACTCAAACAATAAAACTCAAAGGATTAATCAAAAGCACAAAGCATGGTGTACAGGACTTTCAAACTTACAGGAAGATGCCAGCAATAGAAGACTTTCAAGCAGAGCAAAATCCAAACAAGACGGGGACAAGAAACCCTCCCTAAAATTTTGTGCTGTTAAAATATGTACACAAATTTCTTATAGAGAAACCCACGTACTGTACGTGACTTCCTTATAGAGCAACCCGTGCATACAATTTACTATACATGACTGTGTAGCACAACAACCCATGTACACAAAAAAATGTTTTTCAAAAAAGAAAATAATAACAAAGGTCTCTAGACACACTATTGCAAATCAAGGTCAAAATAGACAACCACACATAGAATCAGAGCAAGGACTGGGAAAGTATCTACAGGACTAACCCACAGCAGGTTGGACTCCCCAGTGGAGTCGCTAGTTTTTTTGTTCAGGATATAGCACCCTTGTAACCTAGGGTCTGGATTTACCAACTTACTACTAACTTGCAGACAATCAGATTTACCAGAGAATGGAAAGGGAATAGGAAGAAAGTCTTGACTTACCCGATTACCGACGGTTGATCCAAGCTTGATCTTCTCCTGCTCCTCTTCTCTTCAAAGCTTCCGAGGATGCACCTCTTTCACCTACAAAGAGAAAATCCTTCAAGTAATATCTCATGCATATATATACCAGATGTTAGATGAACAATATATCAAACATATAATCAAATATATTCATTAACCAAAATACATGAAATAGACTCAACAAAAGATTGGAAGAATAATTTTCTTTATTAACAATCGGTGAATGAGATAAGAGTACAACCCAACTTCTGACAAAAAGACTCCTTTGCAACCAAAGGACTCAGAGTTCTACTGCTTCAATATTTTTGAAGATATACCACCAACATAACTTTTCTCTCCAAAATTGATTGATTAGTCCTCACCCCAAGGCCTTTATTTATACTTTGGGAAATAGAGTAGTTTCAAAGGTTGGGATGGTTGAAACAGTTGTGATAGTTATGGATTAGGGCCCAACTAATCTCTTCTAATCGTGTTTTATATTTTTCAATTCAAAACAAGGTGTACACGACTATTAATATAGGCAACCCGCGTATGACACACGAGTTGCTTGAAGGAAACCCGTGTACGCCAGTGTACACGGTTTGCAATGCAAATACTTGCGTATGGTATGCGAGTTGCAATGTAGATAGTCACATATGCAAATAAACACTTAGAAAAAATATATAGCAAGTTGTTTTGAGGGTAAATGCATCCTAGGTCATACCCATCTATAATTTTTTGGCAACTTCAATCCTAATTTGTCCTTTTGTGTACCAACATAACAAATGTCAGCACTCAGATGGAGAAGTGCCATTTGGGTTAATAACATAGGTCGACAATTACCATGATCATGGTGGGATCAACCAACATACCCTCCTTGCATACAATATGTCCCAAAAAAATACCAAACAAAGCACAAAATACACACTTCTTCATATTTAGCAAGATCTTATGCTATCGACATCTTTCTAACATCAATTGAAGGTTTGCATTGTGGTATTTTACCAAGCCATAGACAGTCCAATTGTCCATGTAGAATTCCAGGAATTTATGAATGGATTCCTTAAACGTAGCAACAACTATCCTTGAGAAGATTGCGGGTGCATTCTTGAGACCAAACGACATTACTATGTACTGAAAACATCCCCATTCTATTACGAAAGTGGTCTTGTTCCTGTCCTCCTTCACAATTCTTATCTGGTAGTAGCCTGAAAATACATCCATGAAAGAATAAATCTCTTGTCCTTTGACTCCTTCCAGCACTTTGTTAGTGAACGGTGTTGGGAACATATCATGAAGACTTACGTCATTAAGCTTCTTTAGGTCAACAGAAATCAATATTTCCCCCATATTTTTGTCTTGTACGACCATCAAACTGATCCACTATGACTCTTCCATAGGTTCGATAATTCCAACATCCATCATCCGTTCTAGTTCGGCTTTGATGCGTTCCTTGTATCATGGGTTCAATATGTAAGGTCGTTTCTTCAATAGTTTCGCATCTGGCTTTAGAGGGATTTTCATTTCTCCCAAGTCATCTAAAATCCCTTTCATCTCAATAAATTTTGTTGGAAATAAGTCCTTAAATTCATGCAGCAAGCTAGTGATCTTTGCCATGGTTGCCTCATCCTAGTAATCCCCAACATTAGTGAATTTTGAGTCCTCTATCATCCTGATATTGACCTTTCTTATCTCAAGTGGTTGTTTGACTTTGGTGAATGGTATTTTGGGTGCTGTGATATCCCAACTTCCCTCCAATTCTAACATGTTGATAGCTCTTGGATCATCCTCATTGTCAGGCTCCCCTGTTACATTGTTTCATTCCATCATTAACTACGTCACTGACGTCTCCTACAATCCCATTGGTAATTCTATCAGAACTATTTCCAACACGATATTACGAATGAGTTGAAGTACGTTATGTATGATTAGATCATCATTCACAAAGCCAGAAGTATGACTGAAGCTAACAGTCAATTCTTCCTACATTGTAATTTTCCTTCATAGCTCTGCCAAAATGTACCATCTCCTTGGTATTCCATCCAACATATGGACAAATGCATGGACCCATTCCTCCTTCAGCTTCAATCTTCATGCAGTTTGGCATGTGACGAGATGATTGTTGGGATCATTCTTTCCATCATATTGATTTCCTTGGTAGTGCTCCACTTCCCCAAATCAAACTTCCATTAGTCTGAAACATATCTCACAACAGAATTTCAACGCAAAATCCGACACCTTGCATGTCTAAAATTTGACACTTCTCAGTCGCATCTTCGACACATGCACTTTTTTTGCCATCAATGGCATAGCATTGGATATTCGACATGATACCTAAGTCGATCGAAGATCCGACACCATGGGGTGTCGCCTATTCGACAATTATCTGTTTCAAAGTGTCACTAAAAAATTGCACAAACCATCGAATATCTGACGCCTATCGACACTTAAAGGGTCGGCCTTCCGACAGGCCGAAGTGTAGGAGTTGTAGAAGGAGCAAGTCAATAAAGTCGACTTGAACAATAGCCGACTTATTCAATCAGTTGACTAAGTCGATGAGCCAACTTAGTCGATCAACCAACTAAGTCGATCGACCGAATAAACTAGAGATTAGGTCGGCCACCTAAGTTCATGTCGGTTCACCGAACCAACAGGTAGTTATTTTGTAACCATTCTGCAATCATATATATTAGGCTGTTGAGCTAGATGGACTGACTTGTATAATATAATCTGTTAATTCACCTATTTGTTCTTATCTCTTGTCTCTATTATATATATATATATATATATATATGTTTTAGTGTGTATTATTGGTAACCTTATGTGATCTGTGAGATTACAACATTGGTTCCATTGCCGGGACTTGAACCCGGGTCGCCTGGGTGAAAGCTGAGTATCCTAACCGACTAGAATACAATGGATTCAGGCATTAGAAAGTAGAAAAACCACTGAGGAAGCACTCAGAACGACAATAGAAGAACAAATAGTGCTTGAAACTGCCAAACTGTAGAAACTAGAAAGGGAAGCACATCGGTGGGTGCAACAAGATCTCCCTAACTTGGAGAAAGTCGACATCATCTGCCCGTAGTTGAAATGACTTATCGAGACTGCAGAGGAAAAGGACCAGTTTATGGGTCCCTACATGGAGAAGATAGCTGAAGTCTCCATTTCAGAGAAGATGTCGATCTTATCAGGCTTGACCACACTCACCATCAACATCCAGAAAATTTTGTAGAGTTGGACAGATTTCCAACATCACCTTGCAGTAACAACCTTAGCCATTGTAGAAGTCTGTGTACAAAAAATACCGACCATCAGACTTCACAGCCCACCACAATAACTATTGAGACCAGCCAGGAAGAATTTTGTACCTCCCTGTTTCTTCGGGACGAAGAAACATTTTGTTCATGGGGGAGATGTAGAAGGAGCAAGTTGATAAAGTCAACTTGAATGATAGCCGACTTAGTCAATTAGCCGACTAAGTCGATGAGTTGACTTAGTCGATTAGCCGAATAAGTCGGTTGGCTGACTAAACTAGAGATTAGGTCGGCCACCTAAGGTCGTGTAAGTTCACCGAACCGATAGGTAGTTATTTTGTAACCGTTCTATAATCATATATATTAGGCTATTGAGCTAGATGAGAACTCAGTTCAGTTCTCTGCATTGTATGGACTCACTTGTATAATATAATATAGTAATTCACCTATTTGTTCTTATCTCTTGTCTCTGTTATATATATATATGTTTTAGTGTGTATTATTGGTAACCTTATGTGATCTGTGAGATTACAACAGGAGTCATGGCCATGCTGTCTGTGTTTTTTCCGAAAAGCATCAAATATCCAACACTTACCGACACTTGAAGGGTCGGTCTTCCGACGGACTGAAGTGTCGGAGTCATGACAATGCCATTGGAGTTTTCCTGAAAGCATTGAATATTCAATGGGAAAGGTGTCGAAGGTTTAATAAAAAGCATTGGTTGAGCGTCGGTTGAAGGTGTTGGATATTTAACAAAAGCGTCAGAACACCATCAAAAAAGCGACACCCAGTGGTAGATTTAACAAAAAAATAATGATAGGTTTCCATTCAGGAAGCAGTGTAGTGTAGTTCACTTAAACATGTAGTAACAGTGGTAAGATTTGAATGTCTTGAACACATGAATCTTTTGTGATATTTTACAAGAAGATGGGAAATTTCAAGATGTTTTACTTGTACCTTATCGGTCTGAAAAATAGGATTTCCATTTATCAAATGACACACTCAGGCCATGGTAAGCAAGTTATCTTCACCAAATACTCAATAATTATTTCATATTCAATTGTTGGTTCAAAGGTTTCACTTGGAAAATTTGATCACAAAAATAAATTGTATGTTTTTTCAAAGTTTTTGCTTAAAACTCCTACTTTAGCTTTGTTAATGCATTCTAATGATGTTAGTAAGTTATGGCATGATATGTTTGGGAATTTTAACTTACGTTAATTGCATCAATTAATCAAACAAGATGGGATAGTGGGGTTGCCACCTATATCCTTCTTATATGGAGTTTGTCCAATATATACTCTTGGTAGGCACCTTGAAGAGAGATTTGAGAAAGGAAAGGCTAAGAGAGCCACATCACTTCTTGAGTTTGTGCCCAGTGACATTACTGGTCCCTTCCTCACCTATCTATGAATAAATAAATATACGTACTTACTACTAACCTTCATTGATTACATCTCTATATACATAGGGGTCTACTTCTTAAAACACAAAGCTGATGTGTTTGCTTGTCTTCGATATTTTAAAGCTCTTGCAGAGAAACAATCTGGTAAGGGGATCAATATCCTCCACACAGATAATGGTGGAGATTATTCCAATAGATATTTAAATAATCTATATCCTTTTCATTTACAGTTCTTTACCTGACAACTCTTACGACATATCGGTATGGTATGCTTCTATATATCTTTTTCATTCTCAAGCACACACTCTGCTGGTGATCATTGAATTTTATGCATCAACATAATCTAATTAGTGTTTTAGATATGATATATTTTCACTCAACATGTCCAAATGAGTGATGATATAGAATCATTTTGTCAAACATATAAATAAAATGCATGCTCAAGTCCAATTCAACCGAACAACTAAAATGTAAAATATAAGTAGTTTGTGAATGCCCAATGGAGATATAAATCACTTGAGAAGAACTCATGACATTATAAAGGATAGAAAAATAATTTAGTTGTCAATTAAAGATAAGGGCCAGAGAGAAGTTTTGTTATTTACAAAGAAATTCATAAATGCAATAAAGGATACCAAGGAGTGTTATGAAATGGTGCAAATAAGAGTCTTAGATGGCATAAAGTCTAATAATGTTGAAAAATGTGACACTATGAAGGAAGTATTAGTATAATTGAGTAGAATGCTAGAAGGATATGTTGAGATTACACATGAGATTCCAAGAAGTTTTCCTCCAAAGAGGAATATTGGGAACAAGATGGACATAATTAATTCATCCATGTATGTACATGCTTTAGTAATTACTCTTCTTCATATTACTCCATTTATCCTTCAAGTTAAATGGCATACACAACTTGTCAAGTATTGGTTTCCCATGTCCCAATATCCATTTCCATGGGATTACATTGGTTATCTCATTGGAAATATGATCTACATACTTTTCTTAGTGAAGAAAAAATTCCCTCAAAATGAGCCAGTTGGATTCTATAGCATATTACTGAGTTTTTTGCTAAGCTAGAAGGGTTGTTTTTAAAGAACGTACATGGAAATCAAAATTTTCACCTAGAATGGTAGATGCATATAATTTTAAATATTCATCATGCATGGAAATCACACATTGCAATAGTACAACGATCACACAGTGCAATAGCATACAAGCATCAGATGTGCCACACCCCTATGCAATAGCATATCGTGCACAGACCTAGAAAACACCACTAACTTATATAAGAAATTTACAAAAGATCAAAGGTATGTAAGCTTTATCGATGGACCAGCTAGCAAAGAAGTTCCAGAATCTGCAATAGAAACACAACCTCCAGCACAGAAACCTACAACAAAATGTTCATAAGATTCCTTAATAAGAAATCATGTACCCAATTGAATAAGATGGACTGTATGCTGACCTGTTGATTGATCATCAATGAGGAGGTCTCCCATGTAAAATTGAAGGAAATAGCAAAATCGATTTATTAGAGTATATTAATCCCATGACATACCTACTAGTAACTATGACTCATGCAAAGGACATGGTATGCATGTGTTTATCCTTAAATACAATCAATCTTAAACTTGGAAAACTAACATGATTCTATTACATACCTTCCAGTAACCCTTTCGAGTAACAGGACCATATTGATGTTTACCCTTGAAGTGATTAGGATCAACGCCACCAAAATTCATGGTTGCAAATGGGATTTATTCAATAAAAACATTGTTTCCTTGAGAAAGAACCTCGAAATTGTTTCCAACAAATGTGAAAATGTTGCCTTTAGCGAAAAGATGTCATACCAAATCTAGTGATCTATTATTGTATATCAGTGAAAATTATTGATACTCCTTTTCAGGTCGTGGATACCTCTGGAAGATTGCCTGAAAACAACAAAAATAAATAGTTTTTATAAGTTAAGCATTCAAACAATGCCTTATAGAAATAAAGTAGCAAATAGATCTTTATTTTTTCAAGCAGATCTCAATACTTTATTACCCTAACAATATACTCATTTGGAATAATAGGGAAACAATGCTTCAGATACCATTTTCCTCACAAGTCTATCTATCTTTTCCTGTCTTTTGACCTTTCATATTCCCATCAAACTCAAATGCCTATCATATTTCTTGTAATGAAATGCCTACATTTAGTTTTGTTGTCCTAGCTATATGGAATTGGTAAAGTATTACCAAGGGGCCAGTTATCATGATAAATCAAACTATTTAAGTTAATTGTTTAGATTAGATAGAACAAAGTTTGCCTCAATGTATGGTAATCATCATCATCAACTAAATGTATGTGTGTGCACATGCATAAATACCCAATACACAGCTCAATCAAACAAAAGAAAACATAATTATACCTTGATTTGTGGATCTGCATTCTATCTTCTTATGCTTTACCTTTCAAAACATCATTCAACATACTTCATTTTTTGTCCTGTTGCAAATTTATGTTTGTTTATGAAAATAACAAAGCCAATCTAAATAAATACAATTTTATTACAATACTATTCAACTATTCAAGTAAATTAATTGTTAAGAGTAGATCACCTGATAAAACATGGATAACCAAAAATACTATGTATATAAGGCCATCGATCTAATCAAAATGCCATTTCTTGCCTCTTAACTATGGAAATGTTTCTCAACGCTATCTGTAACAAGTTCCAATGGAGGAGTCAAATAGAAATAGTGAAAATTATACACTAAAATTATAGAAATAGATGTTTTTTTAATGTATTCTTCCTTACCATTCATTGAGCTCCTCTCTGTTTCGAGAATAATTTAATATTCTCTACTAAACAGGACCAACCACGTGAAGGTGGAAGTTCCTATGGCCCCTCCCCCCCTCACATCACTCTCAACTCCCCAAACCCAATGCATCTACTTGCAAATAACAATTTATTTCACTATTTCACAATCCAAATAACAATGCATCTACAATGCAAATAACAATGCATATACTGCAAATTATTTCACTCAATAGTTGAAAGATGCTTTCATTAAATAATTCATTAAACCATTCAATCATTCAACGGCTGAAAAAACCATTCATTAAACCATTCATTAACTCATTCATCAAAACATTCATTTAGTCAATGTCAGAAAAAAAATCAGTAAACCATTCATTAAAGCATTCATGAAACAGAGGAAAAAACCATTAAATGTTTTTTTTTTTTTATAAATAAGAATTACTCAAAATTTGTTTAGTCACTTCCTTTTTACTTTTCTTCTCTTTAAATATTTAGTTAGAGTCACATATTTCGGAATCTGATCATCGGTATCCCAACCAGTCTGTTCGCAAGGTAGAACTTCAGGCGAGGGGCGATGACTTTCTGCAATAATGTCAAAATCTTTCATTAATATATTTATATTTTGATAAATATGAGTAATTCATTTAAAAAAACATTATGAATGTGTGTTTTTACCTGCCATGGGCACATCAACATGTTCAACATTATCTTGTACAGGCCCAACCTATTTCGTGTTATCTGCATATACATGCTCTGCAGTTGAATTGTGTAGAATTATAATTAATGTTCAGCATATACAATGGTCTATAAAAAATAGTATCACATTAATAAATTCATTACTAGGATGAGAAGCATGATCTTCGTGGTGTTGGTCATGTACATCCTCGACATGGATGGGATCATTACTTTCCTGCAGAAAAAGGAATAAATAATTTATGTTAATTTATTTATACGGAACAAATTACATGAGCATTAATAAAATATCATTAATCTATACAGTTTTTACATACCTAGGCACTAGATGGATCAACAGAAGATCGTGCAGTATTCCCAGACAAGCTTCTCCGGTGTTCAACAATGGCGCCAAAGCCCTGTTCGAAGCCAAGCTTCATGTAATCCGCACTGGGCAATTCTTTGAACCTGTCAGCCTTCATATTTGCATGATGTCATTAATTTTACATTTTTTGTCAGAACAAAACAAAAATAATAATCTGTATGATAATTGGATGCAAATTCGGGTTTTGCGATACTTACATATCTGGCCGCCAAGTTGGAGTAACCACCAGGCCCAAGCTTGTGCTGGCCAATTTTTTCAATTCTTGCCTTGGTGAACGTAGATGTGTCCGAGAGCCTAATTAAGTTTTTAAATACATTAGTTGATGTACCAAAATTGATATAAAAATGAGTAATAATAAGGCTTACAACTACATTTTGGAATGTATTGCATACCTCCCTGTTCCACCAAGTGGTATCTTTCCTAATTTTCTCAGGCCCTTCTCTTTCCCACCTTCCACCAAGGCTTTCCACTCCATAGATGGAATCATTGGAGGGCGGTCATACCTAGGGTTCTTTTCTAAGTGAACCCTATACTAGTCTCGAACAATCTTTAAATGTTTTCATGCCTTCTATAGGACCTCCGATGTATCGAAGGTATCTTTTCTGAACAGACTAACCAAGCTATTAGTTAGATCATCCTTTAAAGCTTTTGGCTGCTTGTTCCACATTGTGCTGATGGTGGGCCCAAAGATCTCCAAGGACAAATCATTCATATGTTTATAAAATATATCATTTCCTGCAAAATGATTAATGCCATCATTAGTCAACATTAAAAAATATTATCGGTATATTAGACACAAATTATAAAAACTAAATTGAACAATCTATAATGACCTGGAATCTGCTCTATCTTTATTGGAACTAGTTCTTCATTCACCAAAAATGTACACACTATTGAACTAGTGCTAGTCACATGAGAAGATACAGGAAATGCTTCCACATCTCTATCTAACCCTGCATCCACCCCTTCTTCTGCAGCATCTGTTGTGGGTGGGGAAACATTGGCTGCACCCTCCTCTGCCCTCAAGGGTGTCGTAGAGCGTGTTTCTGACTATTCACTGGACAGTATGGGAGTAGTATGTAGTGTACGTGGAGTGGTTTGGTCACTAGGAACAAAATTTCCTTGACCACCGCTAATAATCTCCATAGCGCGTTGTAAATTCAAACCATTGTATTATAAGTTCAATAGCATATAAAATCAAATATTATAAAGTTTTTATAAATGAATTTACATTATTATTCGATAACTTACATCCACTTGTTTACGTTGCTATAACAACAATTGAATCCTTTGTTCAATCCCTTCTGTTAGTGGAACTTTCAATGTCAGACGAATCAGTTCCACATTTTGTTTTTCCCTTGTCTTTTGTAGCACCCTCAATGGGTATGAAAACTCTCTAATTTCACTCTCTCTCATCAACCGGGAGACCTCATTCTGTAAAGAGTTTTGAGACACTGTTTCATAAACCGAATCCCCTATCTGCAATTGAAATATATAAAAAATTGCTTAGTCTTTGAATCAATAGTGTGCGCAAATAATTATATTAGGGATTACATCTAGGATTACCTGAGTCCTAGACGAGGGTGTGGTCTGATCAATAGATGGGGATTTACCTCATTCAGCCACCTGCAAAAAAAAGTAGAGAACATTATCACAATGAACGCAATATGTAACAGCTAACAAATACATAACAAAAATAAACACTATGCTACATGTTCTATATGTGTACATTTTTGAAGTATTTAGAATGTGGAATTACATTTAGGTTTAGTGGTTTCCTTGAGGCTCTAGTCGTCTGATCAACAGCTGGGGACTTTCCCCTGTCATTCTGCAAAAAAGGTAGACAACATTACCATCATGAATACAAACATAAAAATGAAATAATACATAACAAAATAAACATTATACGTCCCGATATACATGTTTACGATTTTAAAGTATTTGAAAAGGAGAATTACATTCATGTTTGGTTGTTTCCCCGATTCTATAGTCGGCTGATCAATATCCGGTTGGCTTCCCTGATCAACACTCTGCATGGAAAATAGATAATATTATATAAACAAACCTAATATACTAATGAAAATACATAACAACGTATCTGTATGTCCATCCTAAATTTAATATTACATTGAAAATATCGATGTATACCTGTTTCCTTGAATCGGGTCGACAAACATCTACGGAGATGGAGGTGCCCCTGAGAGAACCCTGCATCAAAAACATACTAAAAGTTACATAAGGAAACATGAAAAGTAGAAAATTACAATTATATGCTAACGAAAATTCCTATAGATGTTAAAATAATTAATAAAAGGGTGGTTAAATTGTTTGTTGTACCACAACCATACTAACAGTGTTTGTATCTACACGATTCAAATTGTAATCAATACGCAGTTCTTCGCCAGAAACTATTGATTTAATTGCACATACAAAGACACGTTTTCCTTCACACAACTTGAATATGTAGTTAGGTTTCTTTAGTGTAGACCCTGGTTGTGTACTGTTTATAAACCCCGCAATATTACCAGTTGTTTTTGGCCTTCCGTCTATGTAAAACATTGCTCCTTTATTTTGAGCTTTATCTTTCAGTTGTATATAATTCACTGACAACCCATATCTATGCATACTTCATGTATATTAGACCAGGAACATCCAATCACTATAGTTGTAATAGGGTCCAACATGCTCCATCAATTCTGTACATCTACTGTATCCAACCTTTATGCCGTCCATGTAAAACAACCCCAATCCATGCAATGATGACGGTGCAATTCTATATATCCTCTCATTCACCCAAAAATCAGTGTTTACTCGAGGAAGATCACTAGGCACCCATTGTTTCACTAGGTGTTGGTACCTTAACGGCATGTCGATGGCTTCCACTGTCTCATCATCATAGGAACACGACCCCCCTCCTTTGAGAAACAAATTCATGTGTTTGTTAAATTTTCTTCTGATCTTCTGACATCTAGTTGATCTAGCCCTTGTAGAACTACTGGATGTCTCACTTTCCTTTATCCTTCCCAAACTCCCTTCGCTGGAGGAAGACAGGTCTGACAAATACCTGTTTGGTTCTATCTGCACCATGGCCAAATTTTTTTTTGGCATAAGCATAGCAAAACACCAGCAAAAAAACTTGGAAAGACTTATAAGCAAAAAAACGTGGAAAGACTTATAAGCAAAAAACTTGTTAAAGAAAAATCTTGTCAAGAATGAGTTTGGTTAATAGGTGTGGAAATTTGGTAGCCCTAAAAATTCTAATGTATGCCCCTCTTTTAGTTACATACAAGTCTCCATTCTCACTTATTGCTTGCATTGCCTTTTCCTAACATGAATTGGGTAGGCTTTGTTAGTTTTTCATCATTCAAGCTAGCATTATGATCTTAGGATCTTTTCACTGAGATAATAACAAGCATAGCAATAAAACATAAGCACAACATAAGAGACAAGAGACACAAATAATTTTCCTCGGAAAAACCATAAAGGAGAAAACCCTGCAACTTCCTCAAAGATAGAATCAGCACCAAAGGTAAAACTAGAAAACAATAAGATGATCTCCACACAGCAGCAGTATCTCTCTCTCACACTAAGAGAGCTTCTCCTCTCTCACTCATGCGCCCCAATGAGTGAGTGTGAGTGTCGCAAGTGAGATAAATAGAGACGCTCACTCTCTATTTATATTCTTTCATTCACTTGAAGTGCACTCCAACATGTCGGCCTCACTTAACAATTACTTACTAGAGCCGACATCTCTAGGAGTGTCTAATAACCCTAGTGCCCCACCACTTGTGGAGAATTTGCCTCCTCTGACCAATAGGAGGGTAACACAATGGTGGGTACTATTGTCCTGACTTGCAATGACTCACCTAGGGTCAAATTCACTAGGATAGTATAATAACCCAAGGGCCTCACAACTATGGGGACTTTAAACCTTGACCAATAGGAGGGTTACCCACAATGACTTGACATGACTTTCTTATTATAGAAACTTCCCGGAATAAACATCGGGGTATGAAATGACTCAAATACATTACAATACATCCTGGAATGAACATCGGGTTACAATAGATAAGAAATACAAGTGAATACATTCCAAAGTTACAATTACATCAACACTCCCTCTTAACTAGGAAGGTATTATCTCGACACAATTTATCAGCACAAGTCTTCTTCTCTGTATCATCTGAGTCATCGTCAGGTCATCGTCATCTTCAAAGTCATCTTCATATTCAAGTCATCTTCATCTGTAAGTTATCTTCATTTCTAAGTCATCTTTATTTGGATCTGGATCATCACTTGATCTTGATCATCATCACTGAATCTAGAGCATCACTGGATCTGGATCATCATCACTGGATCTAGATCATCACTGGATCTGGATCATCATCATTGGATCTGGATCATCACTCGATCTGGATCATCATCACTGAATCTATATCATCACTCGATTTGGATCATCATCACTGGAGCATCATCTCTGGATCTGGATCATCACTCGATCTGGATCATCATCACTGGATCTAGATCATCACTCGATTTGGATCATCTCTGGAGCATCATCTCTAGATCTGGATCATCTCTGGAGCATCATCTCTAGATCTGGATCATAATTTGATTCTGGATCATCACTGGATCTAGATCCTCACTTGATTTGGATCAGTACCACAGGTTCTATCTCATGATTCTTCTCATCATAGGAAGTTCTACAGAGCCAGCCCTTTTTCATGATGGTTGTAGGCCTAGCCTCCATGTAGGTCTTTCTTCAACACTTATATCTGACACTTAAGTCAGAATGGATCTCCCAACACTTACATCTAACCTACTCGTCAGAAAGGCATGGCCAACACTCACATCTGATCATGTAGGAACCAATCCTATAATCATATCAGAAAGGCCCAGCACTCACATTCACCAGCATGATAGGAACTCAAACTACTATCATCTGTCAAATGGCTCAGCACTTACAACCACTAGCATGATAGGAACCCAAACTACTATCATCTATGGAAAGGCCACTGCACTTACATCTGAGTACGTGGGAACACATCCCTCAGTCACATTAGAAAGGCTCAGCACTTACAATCACTAGCATGGTAGGAACTCAAACTACTACCATCTGTGAAAAGGCACAACACTTATAGTCACCAGCATGATAGGAACCCAAACTACTATCATTCTGTGAAAAGGCTCAGCACTTACAACCACCAGCATGATAGCAACCCAAACTACTATCATCTATGGAAAGGCCACTGCACTTACATCTGAGTACATGGGAAGACATCCCTCAATCACATCAAAAAGGCTCTCAGTCCTAGACTGAGGATCCCTGGTACCTCACCAGGTAGCTCCATTCAAAGAATGGCGGTAGCCCTTATATCTGACACTAAGTCAAAATGTCTTAGCACTCATATCTGACATGGGAGGAACCTAATCCTTTAGCCATGACAGAATTGCTTTCACCCTTACATATAATCAAGTGGGAACACATCCCTCTGTCACATCAGAATGGCCATGCACTCATATCTGATCATGTGAGAACAAATCTCACGGTCATATCAGAATGGCCCTTAGTCATAAATTGAGTTTTCCTGGTAGCTAACCAGGCAGCTCCATTCTAGGAATGGCAATAGCTCTTATATCTGATCAAGTAGGAACCAATCCTACAGTCATATCAGAATGGCTTAGCACTCACATCTATCATGGAAGGAACCAATCCTCTCACCATGACAGAATGGGTCAGCCCTTATATCTGACCTGCTCGTCAGAATGTCTATGGATCTTAGCACTCATATCTGTAATGGAAGGAACCAATCCTCTCACCATGACAAAATGGCTCAGCCCTTACATCTGACCATGGAAGGAACCAATCCTCTCACCATGTCAGAATGGCTACGGGACTCATCACTTTCCCTTGGAGGAAACCTTGATCTGGAGAACACCAAGCTTCTCCCTGAAGTACTCAAACTTCACTCTATCCAATGGCTTCATCAATACATCAGCTATCTATTTTTCCATCGCAACATACTAGAGCTTCACTACTCCCTTCTGCACCATATCCCTGATATAGTGGTACTTGATCTCGATATGCTTCGACTTGTCATGGAACACTGGATTCTCTGATAACTTTATGCAACTCTGGTTGTCACAATGTATACAAGTAGCATCCAATTGGAGATCAAATAAATCAGACAGTAGCTTCCTTAGCCATCCTGCCTCACAACTAGCTAAACAAGCTGCGACATACTCTGCTTCAGCTGTACTTAGTGCCACACAGGATTGCTTCCTGCTAAACCAAGAGATCACACCTGATCCCATACTAAAGCAACACCGTGAAGTGCTCTTCCTATCGATGGCACTATCTGCCCAATCTAAATCAACATAACCCTCTAGGTTAATCTTTTGATTTGCATCGTACTTGAGCCCATAATCAACTGTACCCTTCAGGTACCTTAGAATATGCTTTGCAGCAATCAAGTGAACATTTCTTAGATCTGTCAAGAACTAGCTCAAGGTGTTCATAGCAAAGCAAATGTCTAGTCTCATGTTCGTCAGGTACATCAATGACCCAATCATCTGACGATACATCGTAGCATCAACCATCTCTGATGAAGAATCACTCAATAGCTTCAGGTTTGATGCCATAGGTGTGGCCATAGTCTTGCAGTCCATCATCCCAAACCTCTTCAGGATCTCTACTGCATACTTGCCTTGTCCAAGGAAGATTCCATCCATACTCTACCACACCTCCATACCTAGAAAGTAATGCATCATACCTAAGTCCTTCATCTCGAACTCAGCAACAAGCTTTCTCTTCGTATCAACAATCAACCCATCTGTACCTATCACAAATAGATCATCTACATACAGTAGAAGCATCACTGGGTTTCCATCCTCAACCTTGTATTAAAGGTTGGACTCTGCTTTACTCTTGGTAAAGCCTAGAGTCATTAGTAATCTATCCATCCTGTCGTACCATGTCGAACCTTAGATATTTTGTAGTCACTCCCTTTGAAGTGGAGCATCATACTCCCTCTATCTTCTGTACTCTATGCATTGAAACATTATGTACCAGAGTGACAAGTACCTTCCTATGCTACTAATATTCTATGCGACCATTTAGTGTATAGACTTGCATCTTCAACCTTGTAGCAAAGGTTAAGATATTCATCAAGCTCATCATATATGTGTTTCAATTCTTACTGGATGCAAATGTCTCTTCGTAGTCTAGGCCTTCTTTTCGTGAGAAGCCTCGTGCTACGAATCTTGATTTGTATCCCACGATGTTTCCATCTACTGCATGATGGAACTACAAACTTCTCTTCATGTGTCAATACTGCATCCTAGACATCATTCTTCTTGAACTGGTATTCTTGGTTACTTCTTCATAGCTGGAAGGTTCTGCATCAATGATGTCACTACATTCGTCATATTATTCTTCATCTTTCAACTGTCGTCACTTGTTCTTCGGAACAAGTCTTCATTCTTCTTTGCTTGTAGGTGATTATGTATGCGATATTTCCTACAAGTCAAATGAATTTGTATGGTTAGAAACATTTCATAAGAAATATTCATACTGGAAAATTCTTATGCATAAACATATGATCATGCAACTACTTTAGCCAACACAACATTCATCCATATCTCATGGAAACTTTCTAGATGCCTTCCATCTCTACCGGGACAACATTGATATTGTGCACTATTCCAATATGTCAGCAAAGAGGTTTCATTCTAGATAAGTAGCAATGGAGAGTTGTATAGCACCATGAGCTACTTACCCATCACATGCATATTAGTAGTATACTGTCGTTAATGCAAACATCCTATCATGCATAATACATCAACTGAATATAAACAAATGCATAAAAAAACAATATCATGAAATGACAATTGAATACTTATCTTTATTTGTTTCATGGGTAGACTCCTTCTTGAGCCTTCAGCTTCATCGTCTTCTTCATTCATAATATCATCGTTTCTTATCCAAATGCTAAGGTGGATAAGAGATTCTTCAAGAGTTGAGTTCTTCATATTCCTCATTGCTTGCGGGATCTTCTTTGGATGGTGAGAACTTGATCTTCAATTGCTCCCATCTTCTCTTCTCTTCTTATGTGTCGAGCTTCTTCTTCTTTCCAGAGTCCACTGAAAGTAATCACTTCCTTCTGGCACACATTTCTCGAATGAATGAATCCCATGATCCTGGGAGGCCATTCAAGGTGGACATCACTACTTCTGCATTCTTCACTTCTTCTTTTACCGCTTCAAGTTGTTATTTGATTTGAGATACCCTTGTAAAGTATGGTCTCTGCATTCTGGATCTCTACTTCAACTGATTTCTTAAGGTCATATCCTGATTTATGTTCTTCCCTTCAAATAGCTTGGTCAAGGAATCAAACATCATCAGTGTCTTTAGGGAAGACACTTGTGGTACAAGTTGATCCGTGACTGAATCAACCATGATCTTCTTGGCCTTGACCAATTTCTTCTTGTGAAAGGCTTCTAGCCTCATCTCCCTATGAAACTGGAACCTCTCTACTCATGTAGGTGTCCAATTCATTTTCTTCAGAGGGATCATATACTTCCAGTATTGGAAGTTTTCAACTTCACCAAGCTTATCATCAATCTGATGTCATATATCACTTTGAAATGAGAACCTCAAATGAAAATATCAAAGGATTAGATCTTACCGATTTGAGGTGTATGTTCTGGTTCCGGAGTTGGATGATCTAGGGTTTGTCACAAAAAACCCTATTTTTCAAAACTTGGAATATTTTAGATCTGATTGGATAGATAGATAGATCTCTTCAAATGGAGCTGTCTAATGTACTTCTTTTCTGAAAACAGTGGAGGGAAGCTCCTAGAACAGGAAGCCCTAGTTTTTCAATCTCTTCTGCAGAAATGCTTGTTACTGTTTCTGTGATATTTCTGAAATTACTACTGCTTTGTGTCTACACTTTCTTACTGAGGTAACCTCTCATGTCCCTGATCCAACACCATAGGTTTCATTAGAAATGGTGTCACCAATTGGGATTTATGATTCTTTTACCAAGGTGACCTGTCAAAGGAATGTTTAGAATAGCGAATTTGTACGGACTTCCACGTGTCACTGGTTCATCTTCTAAGTTTGATATTTGGACCACATACAGAAAATTTCATTCCATTTCTATAACATCTTTAGGAATTCCATTTGGACCTCTGTAGCCCAAGTTGTAGCAATTATCCCCAGGTGTCCTATTTAGGGATGAATTCTAGAAGAGGCTAGAACCCTAACTTGGCGGGATCATATCTCCCAGAATATAGAAAATATGAGGCTAAGTTTTGGATACATTGTTTATCAGGATTTTATATTTGACCACTAAAATTTTCAACATCTGAGCGTTCACCAATATCAGGATATAGCAAATGTACCAAAACTTAGCAGTTTTAGTATCTAGGGTTTTTCTAGCCCGGGGTCAAACTAGGGTTCGACTTTCCTGGAGTTTCACCCAACCAAATTTCTTGATCCAGGTCTCTAAAATTAGATTTTGATGAGGAGAAAAATCCTATTATGGTCTCACTAAAAAATTCCTCTTCTATACAAAGCCCTAATTTTTGCATCGATGCTCGGAATCGAATTCCGCTTCGACAGAAAGATGCACCCTTCAATGGAGAGTAAGCCTAGCATACATTTTCTAATAGATTGTGGAGAGAGACCCAAAAAGTAAGAATCCCTAGCTTCTATAGCTGCACAATGTCTTCTTGTTAGGTTAGCTCTGATACCATGTTAGTTTCTCATCATTCAAGCTAGCATTATGATCTTAGGATCTTTTCACTGAGAGAATAACAAGCACATCAATAAAACATAAGCACAACACAAGAGACAAGAGACACAAAGAATTTTCCTCAGGGAAACCATAAAGGAGAAAACCCCACAACTTCCTCAAATATAGAATCAACACTAAAGGTAAAACCAAAAAACAGTAAGATGATCTCCACACAGCAGCAGTCTCTCTCTCACACTGAGATAGCTTATCCTCTCTCACTCATGCGCCCCAATGAGTGAGTGTGAATGTTGAAAGTGAGACAAATAGAGAGGCTCACTCTCTATTTATATTCTTTCATTCACTTGAAGTGTACTCCAACATGTCGGCCTCACTTAACAATTATTTACTAGAGCCGACATCTCTAGGAGTGTCTAATAACCCTAATGCCCCACCACTTGTGGGGACTTTGCCTCCTCTGACCAATAGGAGGGTAACACAATGGTGGGTAATATTGCCCCGACTTACAATGACTCACCGAGGGTCAACTTCACTAGGATAGTCTAATAACCCAAGGGCCCCACAACTGTGGGGAATTTAACCCTTGGCCAATAGGAGGGTTACCCACAATGACTTGACATGACTTTCTTATTATAGAAACTTCCCGAAATAAACATCGGGGTATGAAATGACTCAAATACATTACAATACACCCCGGAATGAACATCGGGTTACAATAGATAAGAAATACAAGTGAATACATTCCGAAGTTACAATTACATCAACAGGCTTCATAAGCTTCATATGTATGCTTATGGCCATTGTACTTTGGCCTTTCAATGCCGTCAAGCTTGAGATGATTTGTTATGCATACACATCAAATATAACACTGCAATTTATGCCAATATATGTCTATACAAGGCCTGGAGGTTCTCCTTTAATGGACTATCTCCTTTAAAGAAAATATCTTCGCATTCATCTACATTTACTTCGGATAGAAGTGATATGGAGTTGGTATGTTGGTCACTTCCATCAAAAATAATGTTTGACATAAGTTTGTTTTTCAAGGAATCTTGATTAATCTCATCTTCCAAACTTCTAGCTGGTCAATTTTCCACTCTACATTGGCCCGATTATTCATTTTCCTGACCACTCCTCTCTCCTTACTCTACACTCGTTGTTAGAGTAACCCTTACTTTTGATGGTTGTAAGTGGTTTTTAGTTTTCCCATGAATGATGTTGTGATGTTGTAGATGATTATCCATTTTACCTAATATGTTTTGTGATCTTTTCCATATTTTCTAGGCTGCACATACTTGTTGTTTATGGCTTCTTTTGCTTGAAATTTAAAGGGCATAAAAGTGCCCAGATCTCATCTAGGACCCTTTAATGAGTCATAATAACAACTATTGTTATAGGATTTTATTCTCCAAATGATAAACCAAAACCATACTTATCGGTTAATATTTTTGTAGGGATGTTTTTCTGATCTCTCCCATAATTTATCATACTAATGGGATTGTGACTATCAAGTCAATGCCTTATTTGCATAGTGGCAATCCTACAACAGTACACTGGAAATTCTAAAAAATTCTAAAGTATGCCCTAAAAATTCTTATGTATGCCCCTCTTTTAGTTACATACAAATCTCCATTCTCACTTATTGCTTGCATTGCCTTTTCCTAACAGGTATTGGGTAGGCTCACAAAATATCATGTTATACATGGGCACTATGATATGCTCACAAATATTTATATAATGTATTATAAATGTGTGTTCCGAAAGGATTTGACAATATACATGGATGGGCACTATGCTTGGTCACCAATGCTTTCACGTCTCTAGAAATATGTTTGAAACATACATCACATATAGCAAGTATGATGCATGTAGAATGTTGGAGCGATTATCGTGGTTGTGTATTTGGATATGCAGGTGTTCTTATTACTGGCCTACCCCCTTTTCAACAATAATATTTGCAGATTTAATCAAGTGTGTTTCTATATACAATATAGAAACATATATAAAACATATAGAATAATCTTTGATCGATAAAAAGATTACAATGAGCCTCATGACTCAAACCTCAAACTCGGCTGAGTCAACTGAGTTGACCCCCAACTGAGTTGACTCGGCCTTTGAAACTATTCGAGTGACAAGTTTGGTACCGAACCAAGAAAATCAGGGTATGACTGATTGGATCAGTAACAAAATGGTCATTTCATCCCAATCCATACTAAATAGACCAAGTGAATGTGAGATTGCACAGGTCACACACATGACACTTAAATTCAAAAAAAAAAAACCTAGAGATATAAACATCGAGACTCTAAACCTACTTCATTGTCGAGTCAATTAGCTTTGTAGGATTCCTATACATCATAACACTATTTGGAGTAAAACACAACTTGCTTTGTAGGCCCTAGATGCCACCCGTGTGCAAAATCATCAATCTATAAAGCAGCCCCCAAATACAAAAACGTTCTTCACAAAATAGGGCATGAACAATGTGAACAACCTTCCAAGTGGACCAGCTCAATGAGTAACCTCCAAGCATGTAATATCTCTCATGAAATGGTGTATAAACAAGTGTAAGCATGCTTCAAATGATGACTTTCTCCTTGGTAGGGCTGAACACTACCCTCATGCATGTGTCTCAAAGGGTGAATGTTCCTCAAATAATGAGAGAAGGCCTTCCTCTAACAATAAACTAGTACACCAAGGTGAATTGGCCCTCTTTAGGGCTTCCATTTTATACACAGGGGCCCTTAATGCAGAACAAACTTGGTATTTTAGGGCCAACTCAGGTTGTTACTTCTCTTGTGCACATGTTCATATATTTTTAGAGTTGTTTTGTGACCTACAGTTGCAAGGAAAGCCACCAAAGACTATTATTTTCTATTGATCTCCTTCAAGAGACTGTCGAGAATCACCTAAAGTACAATCCAACTTGGTTTATAGGCTTTGAAATTAAATGATATTTGTTTTATTTAGGTTTGTTTACCCCCCTTTTGTGGAGAAAAAGCACCCAAAATTCATGATACTGCTATAAATTGTTGTTTAGGAGGTTGGAACAACCCTTATTTATTCCCAGAATGAAGGTTTGAGGCTATTGGAGTGCCCAAGCCTGCTCTTTATGTCCATATATGTTCCCAGAATTGTTTGTTAATGTCATTTCAACCCTCAAATTCAACCCAACATTTCTCAAATCCTGTTTTTTCCATTGTTCGTCACTTTTTATAGGGCTATTCATGGCCAAAACTACCTTTTAACCCTCCAATTTGGCCCAGATTTAGAGGTACGTCTGTTTGGTGATGGATAAGTGCACAAGGGTGCCTAAGATGCTGAAATAGGGTTGCTTCATACCCTTTTTTACCGTCAAACAGGTTTGTTTGTGCCCAAAATTCATTTGGATGTTGCTATAAGGCATATGAATGAGATTTTAGGGTTGCTTTCACCCACAGATTTCTCATTTTCATAGCCATAATTGCAAAGAACACCTCTTATAGCCATTGATTATCATCTTTTATTGCTGTAATGTGCCCAGATCTAAAAGTTGGCCTAATTATAGCTGATTTGAGATGCTTTACTGTTTGTTGTGACCTTCAGAATGCTCCCAAAGTGCTCAGATTTGTCCCTTTGATGCTCATACTTGATTATAGAGTTGTTTATGCCCATAGGACTTCCCAACATTGCTCTTAGTGTGCTCATAATTGAAAATGAAAGGGTGCACTGCTGTTACACTCCATAAACTTCCCAAATTTCAAAACCAACTCAGAACTCCCTGTTCTTGGGGGCTTTGGAGTGGGTATGAAACGTTGCCCTGTCAGTGCAATGATTCTTCCCAATGTTTGACAGTTTCCCTGTGATTTCCATTACATGATTTCCATCTATAAACCACTATTATGGTTTCATCATTGCTCCCATTCAAGAACAAAAAAGTAGACATGACTTCTCCCCCTACATTAAGTCCACGTGCACATAATGACTAGCTTTGGTACTTCCTAACTTATCAGTATTCCTTTTGACAACAAAAGTCAAACATGAAACAATATCCTTACTTTCAGCATCTTGCATAGCTGATGGATTTGATCAAACTGTATAGGTACTTTGTTCCCAAAGTAAATATTTTGAGATCTACGAATGAGGGGGAGCGAGATGAATGGTTGAAGTACTCCAATGGAGGATGAATTGATGTCTTGTTCTTCCTACCCAAAGGTCCTTTAAGTATTGGATGCATACGCTATCAAATATGTGGTATAAACCTCAATACATCCCTAAACTAATACCTATGGGTATATTTTTATTATTATCATTGCCCATTGATAGTTATTTCGATTCATTTATCAAATTACACGTGGATTATGGTGTGTTTTATTTCGTGAAATGATATTTCTAGAGTAGGGATTCTTTACTATTTATAGGCTATTGAAGCAATTAAAAGGTGAAACTATTTTTTATCATCACGATTAATGACTCATTTATAGGCATTATCTAGGTTCTCCTTGTTAGGTACCACATGTACCTTCTCTTATCCCCTATCTTTTGAAGGGTTGAAGGTATTAGAAAAGGTACTAGATCACCGAATGGAAAAATATAGTATCCCAAACTGATATTCTATTGCTTTAATAGTATGTTTGTAGGTTCGGTGCTTTAGTTATGCTAGATTGACAAAATAAAAGTTGCATGCAAAACAATGTCGTGCCAAAAGTCCCTATAATATAGTTGTTTTGGAGAATAAATAGGAAGAAGACTGTTAGTGAGAGAAGGTACACATACCAATAATAATAATTTTGATAGTACGTCGAGATATGTTAGGCATGCAAGCAATGCATGTAGCGGAAGATGTAGGTACAATTATCAAAATAGTTTATTTAGTCAAACTTATTACCTTTCTTTTTTGCATTGACTTAGCCACTTTCAATTCACTAACTCTAAAATAGCTAATAAGTGTTGGCTAATAATGGTGACGATTTGTGGTATTATGTTTCATTAGGTTGCAACATCGCAAACTTGTGAAGCATAATAGCATAATACCACAAATCTTCACAGTTGCTTGGTTGAACACTTGTTAGATTTTGTGAGATATAGTTCATGTGGACAGGGTTCTTGAACTCTGTCCTCATGGGCAGTTTTGTTTGATGATGATATTTACAGGTATGTAGAAAAAAATTTAATATTTTGAAAAATTAGTTATTGTAAATGGATTACTTCATTCAATCACTTAATGAAAATATATTATATAGTCCAAGCTTGCATTGTGTTTAGAGCATGGGAATTACTGGGTTAGGTTCGAGTTGCTTTCTAATATAAGGTTTTTATAATAAAACACCTTAAAGAAGAAATCCATAACATTTGGCAGAATTATGGCAAACCCCTGTTGTCGCTACAATTTGGAAAATACTCAGTTAGGTTTGAGTTTCTTGCTTATAACAAAATATGGCTCGGCAATCCTGCTCAGGGCAGCTACCGATTTTCATCCTTCTCCATCAGACCGAGCATACATGTGAGTAGAAAAAATATATCTATCATGGCTATGGTGGAACTCGAATCCTTCTCTAAACCTCCCTTAAGCATCTCATTTGGGTGGGGTTATCTTAATAGCTTATTTGGGAACCAGTTGATGAGACAAATCGCATAAAAACAACCAAACCAGGTTTAATGAGAACCAAAATGTCGTGGGTTCGTCCACTAATTGTAACGCTTAGACTAGCCAGACTTCAGAATCCATATCAGCCAATATGGGTCAAATGCGGGTTAGCTGACACTGTCAAATTGGGTCTGTCATTAGCTAATCAATGTAAATTCATGCACAATGAAGAAAACCCATGTTTGAAAGCTTATAAAGATAACACAACTATCTAATCTATTCCTACTACCAGGGGATCTGCTGAATGCGCCATTGAGGCAGAATACTCTGAAATGTTTTTTTTCCTTTATTGCTTTCCTCTCAAAAAAATTCATAGTTGAATTTGGATGCATTACAAACAAAGGTTAAAAAAGGAATGATTCAAGTCAGTGAAGAAGTAGGCAGTACAGACAAAGACCCTTTGGGTTGTTGGTAAAAGTAAAGTAATCAAGTAGGCAAGGTATATAAATGAGGTGTCTAATTTCTCACCCACACAAGATCCCGTTCACCATAACCGAGTGAGAAGGAACACATCACCACTGGACGAGAGAGTGAGGACCATCCGACCCCGTAAAAATGGGGGTTTGCTTTATCAAAAGCCTAAATTGAGAAGGCGGGATTGAAACGTACGAACCCTACACAACCTGGGTCTAAGCCTGCTCTACTTGACTCTGCCTTTCCTCTATTGGCTAAGAAACCTTGGATATTTGTAGGACTATCATAAAAAATTAAAAATAGACATGAATTAGGGCACGGTACTCACAATTTTGTGATGCATTGTCTCGATTGACAATTTTCCTCCTTGTCCGCTACAAAACCACAATCCACTCTCCTTAGTATTTGTGGCCGGTCCAAATCATTGCTCCCACTGATATTGTTCTCCAACCAAGTTGCGTAGATCGACCCTTGATCACTGAACGACAAGCACTTGACGAGATGCATAGCACAGAGGAAGAAGCTTTCTCATGATCACTGAACACAAGCACCCGACGAGATGCATAGAAGAAGATTTCTCGTGAAGCTGAAAGGAAAATAGCATGCCACTGTTAGTGTTTTTTTTGTGGTTTTTGTTTTTGTTATTTTATTTATATATATATGTATTATAAATAATTCTTTTATAGCTATTTATATATATTGTTTTATGTTTTAATTTATTTATTTAGTTATGCTTTATTTTATTTTATATATATATACTATGTTTTATTTATATATGTATACTATGTTTTATTTTTATATAGATACAAAGAGGGGGGTGTATCTATGTGAGTCTTTATGTGTGCAGTGAATCTATGATGATGAGGATGAGGATGTCGCTGATGATGATGATGTCGATGATGATCATGATGTTATCCATGACGTCGATCATTATGATGATGATGATGATGATGATGATGCTGATGAAGATGAGGATGCTGATTATGAGGATGAAGATGATGATGATGATGATGATGACAACAATCATGATGATGGTGATGATCGTCTTGATATCATATGAAATGATGAAAATGCTAATGATGTTGATAATGATGATGATGATGATGACGTCGATGATGTTGTCGATGGCGACGATGATGTTGGTGATGATGACGATAATGATGACGATGATGATGGATGATCATGATGTTGATGGATAATGATGTTGATGATGATGATGATGATGAAGATGATCATGATGATGATGATGAAGATGATGATGAAGATGATGATGACGATGATGTTGATGATGATGAATATGATGATGATGATGATGATGATGTTCATGATGATGATGACGGTGAGGATGATGAACCAAATGATGATGATGTTCATGAAGATGATGATGATGATGATAAAGATGATCATGAAGATGATGATGATTATGATGAACATGATGTTGATGATGATGAACATGATGATAATGATGATGGTGAGGATGGTGAGGATGATGACGATGATGAACCACATGATGATGATGACGACGACGACGATGTTTGATGAAGATGATGATGTGTGATGATGATGATGATGATGTGTGATGATGACGATGTTGATGATGATGATGTTGATGATGATGATGATGATGTGTATGATGATGATGTTGATGATGATGAAGATGATGATGATGATGATGATGATGAAGATGATGATGAAGATGATGATGATGATGAATATGATGATGATGATGATGATGATGTTCATGATGATGATAAGGATGGTGAGGATGATGACGATGATGAACCACATGATGTTAATGTTCATGAATATGATGAAGATGATGATGAAGAAGATGATGATGATGATGATGATGAAGATGATGATGATGATGATGATGATGATGAAGATGATGATAATGAAGATGATGATGATGATGATGATGTTAATAATGATGTTGATGATGATGATATGAGGATGGTGAGGATGACGATGACGACGATGATGATAATTATGATTTTGATGACGACGTCAAAATAAAACCATGTGTGTTACTAACTACAATATAGCTTATGTGCATTATCAAATGATAAAGGTTTAGGCATAGATCACTTTAAATTAATATTTATTTATAGTATTTGGCAATATAATTAACTCACATGATTTATAGGATGACGATGATGAAGACGATATGATGATGACGATGATGATCATGAAGACGATATGATGATGACAATGATGAAGATTATGACGATGCTAAAAATGAAACACAAACCTATAGGGTTTTCGAAACACAGATTACAAGATGCAATTGATTTATCAAAAGTATAGGAATTACCAGCAATACTCCGAAATACCCTATTTTATCAAAACCCTGAAAACCTTCATGTAAGTTGATCATAATGTGAATTGGCAGAGACGAGGTTTCAAAAACAACTTACCAAAACATAATGAGCTGTAGGAGAGTCACATAGGTGAGTTATTGCAAGTGATGTTTGCATGATTAAGGATTGACAGATAGCAACTGTCAAACGACACGACTACCAAAACCTTAGTTCCACCATTACTTCATCATTAATTGTGATTTCATAACGTGCTAATAATGGAGGTTAACTCATCGTTTTTTAGCACATGACTAAATAATTTCCAAAAACCTTAATCCTTCATTTATTGAATACAATCATAATAATGTGATCACCTTAGCATATAATCAATATCTTACGGTAAAGGTCAAAACTGATCAGAGAATAATTTGATAATGTGACTAAACCAATGTCAAAAACCTAGAAAGTGACTTTAGACCTTCATCACAAACTCTGATACCAACCTATTTTAGAAATATGAATTTGAAATAAGTGATGAGCATATAATATAGTAGGGTTCATGAAGATCACATTAAATTAACCTTAAAACTTATGAAAACTAAGATAAGATAAATAATTTAGAAGTGATGAAGTTTTACCAAATTTTCCATATGAATAAGACAATAACAGTTATCACATCATGCAGTAACTAGTTTGAGTTGATAATTTATAAATTCATTTGATTTTAATCAAACATGAGTGATGAGTGGAAAAAATAGGAGCTACTAATCTTCTGTAATTATAGTCCTCCTGATGATTGACATAAATGAAGAATTAAGATCATTAAGAGTCGAAATTTGCTATTTCTGATGTTCAACCAATCTGAATCAATAACTCAAGTAAGTTTATGTCACGAGTGCCTTAATAATAAAAGATTCTTAGGGCCCTCCTAAGATATCCATGATGACTTTTTTTATCCAAACAAAAAGATCCAATATTGTTTGAAAATTATCAATCTTCAAATTACTTGTGTTAAAAAAAACTCCGAAGGGTGTTTCCCACCAACAATTGGCGACATGCTTGGACCGAACCAGTTATCTCTATAAGAAAACACCATTCAAACTTCAGATAATCACAAATGATGCCATCAAATATCGAATCTCTGCCTGAGTGATTCAAATTCAAAATAGTCTGAACATGTGACTAGACCTCAACATATTTCAATAACAACCCTATGACTGTCATCTGAGTGTTTTCATCCTAATCAGACTCAGGAAAAAGCAAGATGACTTAATTCCAATGTAGATTAACCAATACCTGTGTAGATATGGGTTCTTAAGAACATCAGTTGGTTTTCCCTCACATTAAAGAAACACATCAGACAATACTCCTTTTTTTTTTTTTTAGTATATATACAAATCATATTCATAGAGACAAACAAGAAAAGAATTAATCAGAAACACTATCTTAGCTTGGTGACCAAATATATAGCCTTATTCACCAACCCTACCGGAAAATTATCAGGCCAGCTCGTGATGAGACTTCCTGTCTCTCAGTTATTAAACCGAGAGTCGTTGTCATTGGCTTGGTAACCAAATTTTGATAACATCATTCCAATAGAATTTATGATCATAAGCAGACCGGATCATGATGAGACCTCCTGTTTTCCGATAATACTTTTCATGTTCACCTAATTTCAAGAGTATTGTCCTAGTCAAATGACCAGATGTATTCCCAAAATGTAGGGGAAGGAAACCACAAACTTCTCAAGAGTGCTTAGAGATAACCAGATATCTTCAACAAGTTTTCAAGATTAGCAGACATCTATTGAAATCAGTAAATAAATTACCCGAAGTAGTTGATCTATAAGAAGACATTCAAAGACAACAATCAAGGACTGTTGACAGCAAAATTGTGGAGGCTTAAATTGCCACAAATCTAGAAACAAATCACTTATTAGAGATCCGATACTCCCTGTCATCATCAATGACTATAGTCTGGTATGCATTTCAATCATTAGGTTCTAAGTCCGTGCAGAATGCTTCATGTTGAATCTTGTGATCGAATAAAGAAGATGCATTTAAAAAAAACAAATATTCACAGAGGAAAAAACAAACTTATGTATAGTAAATGATATAAAGAGTTGGATTATTTTCATAATCTATCACCTAGAATTGCGAATAAGCATTATGATGGCGATAATAACGAAAATAATTAGTAAGTATAAGATCGAATATTCCAACCAGAAATCAACATAAACTGCAATCTTATATACAGAAATCTACACAAATGGAAATATACAATGGAAAGATTCAATGATGTGCAATTATTGAAAGTACCTTTTAAGGGCATGCCTATTTGCCGGAAGGGTATCGAGCTATCCTTGTATAGTCTTTAAACTAAAGGTATTTGGACCAAGATTTTCTACTATAACATATGGTCCTAACCAAAGACGTTGAAATTTGGTATGTTCCCATTTATCCTCATGTGCTTTGTCCCATCTCAAAACCAGATCATCTACTTGCAATTCTCGATTCAAGGACAAGCCATGATCAAACCATGCCTTAATAATTTTCTGGTGTTTCACAAAGTGTTTCTTGGCATTTTCTCTTTCTTCTTCCAACTTCAACAGTAGATTAATTCTTTCTTCGATGGCTGAACATTCAGTCTCTTGTATAGCTCGTGCAAGCTGTAAGGAAGGTAAAAATAGGTTTGGAGGAAGAATTGCATCTACTCCATATACTAAAAATAAGGGAGAATTACGAATAGATGATTTTGGAGTGACCCTATCAGCCCACAAAGCCCAATGCAGGACAGTATGCGAGTTCCTGTGATTTTGAACTATGGATCTTTGCAAAAATTTTAGCAAATTCTTATCTGTGGATTCAGTAAGGCCATTGCCTTGTGGATAGTATTTTGCTGAATATTTAATCCTAATTCCCTTTTCTAGAGAAAATTCATTCAATTCTCCAGAAGAAAAATAAGATGCATTATCAAATACAAGAGTTTTAGGCACTCCAAATCTGGTGATTATGTTAGTTTCAAGGAAATGCAATACCTGATTCGTATTAACCACTCACAGGGGTTCAGCTTCAGACCATCGAGTAAAATAATTAGTAGAATTTATAATATACTTATGCTGAAGGAAGGAGGATGGATTTATTGGTCCAACGATATCAATTTCCCATTGTTGAAAAGGCCTGTCCACCATCACAGGTTGCAAAGGAAAAGTTGGTTTTTTAACTCTGCCAGCTGTGGTCTGACAATCCTGGCACCTTCTAATGAAAGAATGGGCATATTTAAACAGAGTTGGCCAAAAATAGCCTACCCTCGGAATTTTATGAGCAGTAGTATTACCACCAAAGTGGCCACCAGCGGGCCCATCATGCAGTTGTATTAAAAGTAAATCAGATTCTTCCTTCTCTAGACAACGAAGCAAAACTCCATCTACATTTTTCCTGAAAAGCACATTATTTACCAATTGATAGGGTGCTGATTTTAATCTTACTGCTCTTTTCTTTTTTATATCTAAATGATCTGGGGCAGTGCCAGTTTCCAGATAGATGCGAATGTCAGTATACCATGAGCTAACAGGATCTGGGATAAAACAGATTTCTTTCTACAATAAAACATCATCTAAAGGCATGTTATTCTGGTGAGTAGGGAGATGTGCTGATTTAGCAACCAACTTACACAACCCCAAACCTCATATGACTTGAGAGGGTTTAATCTCTAGATCATATTCCTGAAGAGCAGCCATCCAATGTGCTCTTTTTTCTTCAAGGTCCTTTTGTACCAACAAATTTCTTACAGCACTAAATGGAACAATTACCTTGGTTTTTGACCTAAGGAGATAAGGGCATAAATGTTTTACTGCTTTGAACACAGAAAAAGCCTGTTTATCCACTTCATGATAATTTAGTTCAACTCCCTTTAAATTTGAGCTCATGAAGGTTATAGGTACTTCATCCTCCTGCTGATTCTTCTGAGTAAGAACAGCTGCATAAGATATGTCAGATGCAAAAGTATAGAGAATAAAATCTTTCTTAAAGTCAAGACTCACAAGTGCGGGTGCTTCAGCTATGGCTTCTCTAATCCTGATAAATGACTGCTTTTCTCCATCCCCAAATGAAAAACTACTGTATTCTTTAATCATATTTTGTAGTGGACGTACGATTTTAGAAAAACTTGGAACAAATCTCCTTACGAAATTTATCTTTCCCAAGAAGGATTGCATGGATTTCTTGGTATCAGGAAAAGGAATCTTAGATATGGATTTTGTTCTCTCTGGATCGATCATGATCCCTTCTTTTGACACCACAAACCCTAGCAAAATCCCCTCGATTACTGCAAATATTGACTTTTGGGGGTTCAGGGAGATACCAAATTTCCTCCAGCGTTCAAGCACTTTTCGTAAGTGTGAGATGTGATTGGACCTATTTTTTGAAAATACAGTAACGTCTTCCAAAGAGACAATGACATAATGGTTTATCAGACCTCTGAAAGTAGTGTCCATCGCCCTTTGGAATGTATCCCCAGTGTTTATCAAGCCGAAAGGCATCTTCCAGTAGGCATAAGTTCCCCAAGGTGTCCTAAAAGTGGTTTTCAACTGATCTGCAGGGGAAACAAGAACTTGGTTGTACCCAGAGAAACCATCTAATAAAGACAACATCTGAGCGCCTGACACCTTTTGAAGGATTTTCTCCATGGGAGGAACAGGGCAGTTGTCCTTTTCTGATGATCGGTTTAGGTTTCAGAAATCCACACATAGACGAATATCTCCATTCTTCTTCCTAACCGGAACAAGGTTAGCCACCCATTGCGTATGGCATACAGGAAATATGATACAGGTAGTAAGTAGTTTATTCAATTCTTTCTTTACTGCTGGTTCTAGGGCAAGGTGCATTTTCCTTAATTTCTGCTGGAATGGTTTTGACTGAGGCTTCAAGGGGATCACATGTTGTATGATCTGGGTGTCAAAATTTTTCATATCATCATAAGACCATGCAAACACATTTTTGAATTCACTAAACAGCTTCAGGAAGGCCAATTTTTCATTTGAAGTGCAGTCTAATCCTAAGTTGATATTTTGAAGGTTTGATTATGTGCCCAAATTAATGGTTTCATAACACATGTTAGACCTGTTTGTCTTGCAATTAGGCACTCCCTTGAATTTATCATGTAAATCATAAAACGTTTTGAGCCTAAGAACGGACACAAGGATTGAATTTACCTATTCAAAAGACTTATCAATGGGACGAGGTGCATGAATTACCGAAAAATTATGTAGATCCTCATCATGTGTAATTTCATCAATCGTTGATTCCTTAAAAGCATCTTCCCCTGTTAAGAAAGAAATAATATGTGAATCATCATTAAAGACCTGCCAGTTTGTGATATTATTTGGAATGGAAGGTCTAAATAATAATTCAATAGAAAAAGCATTAGGGAAAAAAATTTCAGCGAGAATAAGTCATGAAGCTACGTTTGCTAACAAATCAGCTTCCTGATTCTGAAAATGAGGAATGGATTCAATATTAAAAGCATCAAGTGCTGAAATCAAATTCCATACCTCCCTTTGGTAAATTTGCAGGTGATTAGATAAACAGTGAATGGAATTACGGACCTGTCTAACAATAATTTCAGAATCGCCAAATGCAATCAGAACTTTAACTTTTAAGTCTAATGCCTTCTTGAGTCCTTGTATAAGGGCTTCATATTCAGCCGTGTTGTTTGTGCAAATAAATTCCAGTCAAAAGACAGCATGAATTTGTTTCCTACAGGGTCTAGGATCATGCAACCTACTCCTGCACCTTCATTGGATCAGGATCCGTCAAAATATAGATGCCAAGGCTTATCAACAAGACTATTTACATCATTTACAATATTCACATTATTTACCAGACCAGCGACAGCTTCCTGAAAATCACAATGCATAATTTCTGATTTATTTACATAATTGGTAAATGCAGATTTAAGTGCAGGAAAACTCCTAAATCATAATCATACCCATAGTTTCCTAAAATAGAATCACTGAACAGAACTGGTTCATTGGGAGCATTGATTTCAGTCATCATGTGTTTCATGTACCTTTCTCTATCAATTCTAATCTGATTAGGACGCCCATTTTTAGGCAACCACAAATGTGACCAATCAGTTGAAAAATATCCTTTTAAGGTTTGAGACCAGTCATGGCTTAAAAACAGCCCATAGACATTTGGTATGTCTGCTACCACTATGTCAATTACTTGGAAGATCTGTGGATTGGTAGCCATCCTAATCATTACTCCTTTTAATTCTCCTACAATTTTTACCTTGGACCGATCTAGTTGGCTGATTTGGATTTCACAAGGAGTGGGCTTGGCATTCAGCTTCTTACAAACTGAGTAAGGCATGATGTTT
Organism: Pseudotsuga menziesii; assembly: GCA_001517045.1. Taxonomy (NCBI): domain Eukaryota; kingdom Viridiplantae; phylum Streptophyta; class Pinopsida; order Pinales; family Pinaceae; genus Pseudotsuga; species Pseudotsuga menziesii. The sequence goes on from LPNX010041375.1 coordinate 196,533, forward strand.
TATGACGCTCTGGAATCTATCATACAATTATGAACATTTCGATTGAAAATTTCAAACGTTAGCAGAAAAGGTGGAGTTGTAGATTTGGATTTTTTACCTATGAGTGAATCTTTATCAGCAGTTGTTTTGACATTACTGTTATAACCTACTGTTGTTTTACTAGTTGTAGGATCAAGGTTATTAACTGAAGGTACAAAGGGCTGATTATTTGTTTTAGTGGTTGATGGATTTGATAAATTAGAGAGTATCAAACCACCGGGCATGGGGTAAATTTTCAATAGATCAAACATGCTAATATTAGCCCTCTATTTCTTAAGATCTTCTATGATTCCATATTGTAGGTCTATACCTTGAGTGACAGGCTACTGATTTGAAGTTTGAGGACTGTTCTTAGGTGCTGATGATGGTTGCGGATCTACAGGCCCTTTACTTCTAGTGTTATGGGTGTGGTGGTTTACAAAGACAAAATGGTCACTAGACTCTCCTTCTTTGACTTAACTATCCCAGAAATGGAAATTAAGCAGAAGAGGATCTTTAGAAGTTTCCTCTTCGGTTTCAGGCTGATCATATTCATGATCATCATCTGACTCTTAATCGATCGAGGAATCAGGTAAGGCATAAACAACAGGCTTATAGTATTGAAAACTTCCTCATTCGTTGATATGTCAAGGGGAGTATTTTTACTAGCGTTTGAGGATGTAAACGGCCGGTATGGGGTCTTGAAATTTCCTTTGTTTGAAGTACCCTCCTCGTTGTTTCTTTTCAATATCACCACTTCATTTGTAAGAGACCTAATTGCTTGTTGTAATTTTTCTACATCAAAAGCAGGGGCATCTTTTTTGTTTGTGTTAGTTCTAGAATTAGTTTCGTTGCGTTTACGAAGGGAACCATCATCTTTTCCATTATTTTCTGACTCAAACGTCAATGAATTCTTCTCAACCTTTATTGCTTCATCAAAGGTTTCAACTCAAGTGATTTTACCGACTTGTTTTACAAACATACTCAGGTATTTAGGTAAGGTTGAAGCATAATTCTCAATTATAATGTCTTCTAGAGGTTGGGAGGCCACTGGTATCTTATTCAGAAGAGTAAGAAAATGCTGATTGAAATCCTTTATCATTTCTTTGCTCTCCATCTTAATCCTATCCAATTCTAGTGCTAACACAGCAGGGGTTTTATCTTCACCAAACTTGTTCAGGAATGCTTGACTAAAATCACTCCAACTTGTTATGGATCCTTGTGTCAGGGAAAAATACCAAACTACAGCCTTTCCTTCGAAAGTTAAAGGGAATAGTCGACATACCACATCCTCATGCTGGACATTCATAGTCTGAACAACTAAGATGAACTTGTCAATTTGATTTTCAGCTAAGCCTTTATCATCTAGGTCAAACTTAGGTAGCAGTTTATCAGGGTGTTTGGGTAGGCTATACTGTAGTCCAGGCACAGCAATAGCACCGCGTCGTAACCATGGTCTATCAGCATTAGGGTTACCCTGATTACAGTCACCCATGTCTGGATCGGGTTCTGAGTTCGATGAAGACTCGTCGTTATGGTCATGAGGACTATCTGGTGGTGATCCAGGAGGTGAAGGAGGTAGATCAGATCCACCTGCAGAGAACAATTGTTGAGAAGTGTTATGACTAGCTACTCCTCTTAATAGATTCCTAAGGTGATAATCAGGAGTCCCTACTAATGATTCAATAGGTTCTTCTCCAATCGAATCAGCAACTGAGTCAGTCACTACCAATGTTTGGAAATTAGTTTTGCTTGGTAATCCGAATTAGTTAATTGGGGGAATCCCTGTTTGGTGAGAATATGCTCTGGTTAAGATTCTACGTGATTCCTCTAAAGTTTGACTTATCTATTCAGGGGAAACTGGTGAGATATTATGGTCCCTTTCAATAATCGTTCTAACTATATCTAGGAACGGAGTATTTACAGTTTCAGGTTGTGATGTAGAGACCGGGGTAGACAATGTTCCAAAAATTATGAGGGAGGAATTCGGTTGATCACTGGTAGGAGCACTATGTGATCGATCAGCCATTAAGCTTTCAGCTTAGGCCCTCCTTCTAGCGCCATTTGTAGGCTGGGAAATGTGACCTATGGAGTCTTGTGGCCAACTATTGAAAAACAGCCCACACACTTGACTTATTGCAATCTTGTATGTGTTTGGTATAACTGTTTTTCACAAGTTAAAGGCCCTGCTGCCTGTAAAATATGCCCTCAAGGTAGAGAGTCTCTTGGGGTGTAGATGGTAAATTCTACTTAATCAAATATTCACTCAAATCAAAATATATAATTAAGATGACTAACTAATGCTAACAAATACCTTAAACTAAAACAGAAAAATAATAGTAGCTCCTAATCCTGATCTATAATGACCTAAGATGCAATATAACTATCCCAAACTGGGAGATGGAATTAATAATATGATAACAAGTTTTATTTAAAAATTTGATTTATGATCCTGTAATGTTAGGAAAGCCTACTCTCAGCAGAGACAGATCTAAATCAACTTACAATAAAATAACATTTTATCATAAATTAATTTGAAAATGAAACAAAACTCATAATCGAAATAAATTTAACATAGTGTTGAAGCATGAAAAATACACTCAGGTACTAACGCTGAAATGAATAAAGTTCAACTCACACATTCAGTACTTTGTATAAAATCATATCATTATCAACTGAAGAAAAGAAACATGAAGAAGTTCACTTACTTTTCTACATGACACCTAACCATCCATGCTTCAACACTCAGTGCTTTGTTCAGAATCCATTAACAAAAATGTTTTCACATATAATATAAAGATACATACATATGAAAAGGAAATTCAACACAGGAAAAACAACATTAAGACAGCATGATATAACTGATAGACTTAGCTAATGTCTTTAGTATCTCTGCAAAATATAGTAATCCTCAGAAATAGTTCTAAAGGAACACAAATATACAGAAAAATATTAAGTGTTGTATTATATTTGTTCATCACAAGTTCTAGGATTCCAACCCCTTGCTTCCGTTCAGAAGTTGCTTATAAAGGAAATTAAAAGACTACAACTGACTAACTAGAAATCCTATTCCTCAGGAAAAATCCCAATCGTATCCAAATATGATTCAACCATGACCAGAATCATAGGCATGTTGTTACAAAATCATCCGGAGAGAAAGATACACCAAGAGGTTAACTTACTGGAGAAAATCCAGCGTTATACTCTCCAAATCATAGTAACACCATATTGGATCATCCATGCCAATAGAAGCTTAGAAATAGGAACGAAGTAATCACTGAGCATCAAATCAGTTATAAATCCCGAACATTCTTCATTGAGTAGCCACATACAGTAAAAAAACATGAATGTAAACCAGCATCCAGTTTTATCCCAACAATTTCTTTGACACCTGTAAATATTAACAAAAAGTTGTTTAGCAAGATTTAATGATGATCAATTAAGCATGAGCGAGATATCTGTAGAATTTTAATTCTATAGATATCTCAATTTAATTATTTAGACCGTGAATTGAAAACCAAAACTGATGAACCCAAAATATCACTAACCTTTAAGGATCTATCCAAAATCCTCTGTAGGCATAATGTAAGATACAAAAGACGAAATTTAGAAGTCATTGGAAAAGCAAAATATCAGGTTTTAAAGGCCGACTCGACTGAAAATTGAATAGGTACACTTCTCCTAGATTCATTCAATTTAGCTCTGAACCTGACAGCCATGGTCCTGTTAACCCTATTCTGTCTTTTCAATCTTTGATTCTTTAACAAAAGCCTTTTAATCAGTTCTTTGTGTTTCAACTTTTTCCTCTTAACACATCCCATTTCTCAATCCAAGTGATCAATTCAGCTTTTAAAGATGTAATTTCTTCCAGGTCACTTGTTTGTATAACTTGTGCTTCTTTTAAATTTGTTTGCAGGGAAGAAATCAATTGGGCATGAGGATTTGGATCAGTTTGGTCCTTCGACTCTCTTTTCAATTTTATTTGGGCTTCTTCAGTTAAGTAAGGCCTTCTGTCAATTTCCTCGTCACCCTCACGATTCTCTTGGTGACTATCAACCACCTTGTTTGCAGAGATAGAAACATATTTAAGATCTAGCACAGATGGGCTTATGGGAGCTGGATGTGGTCGAACGTCTAAAGAGTCACTCACCTCAATAACTGAGATATCCCCAACACTCAAATTCCTCCTGGCAAGCAAAGCGGCTGTCATACTGCGTGTGGTTCTTCGTATAGACAGATTGCTCATAGCATGGTTAGTCTGATCTTCAGCCTTTGTTTCCTTCATATCAACTTGTGCATGAGAATAATTCTTGTCTTGATAGGTTATGGGAATTGAGGGTTTCCTTCCTCGACCTCGAGAATTATTTGCAGGAGTTTCAACACTAGTTTCCACCTCAATTATTACATCATCAAGACTTAGGTTTTGGTCAGGCTGAAACCCTTCATCCCCCAAATCATCTTGAGAACCAGATTCCTCAATTTCAAGCTCAGATTCCTCATTATTTATAGGCCTATGATGAACCCTAAGCCTCTGTTTGGGCCATTCCTCACTAACCCCAAACCCATTTCACACAAGGAAAGAATCCTAGGTCTGACCTAGTTATTCCAACTGACTGGACACAAGAATTTTAATTAATCCATGGTGGAATAAACTCCTATTTTTATCCCCAACATTAGATTGATAAGTGGATGCCATTTTATGCAAACTGTTCAAAAAGAAAAAGGGCATATTGACCGGGTACCCCTTAAATATCAACAACAGCCAAAGGTGATAGAATTGGGTCTAAGACAACCTACCTTCGCAAGTTACATACCTGATGATTAGCTCTAGAAGAGCCCTCCATTTCTTCATTAATAACAGGGATGGGAAGCCATATTTGAACTTGGTTTGTCGATGAGTAGGGGTAAGAAACCCTTTCCACTGGTCACTCTTAATATGCTTTCCTTTATACCACTTCTCACCAGTTTGTGGCAAGCAAATTGCTCAAGAAATGAATTCCTCAGACAGCCTGATTTCAATGTCTCCCACATGTCCACGAACCCCGTCGAATGACTCTGAGAATGCCTTAGATACTGCCATATTAAAACCAAAAAATTTCTAAAGGAACTCCAACCATCCAAACCTCGATATGATCTCTCGACACTCAGGAGCAGCATATAGATATTCGTCACCAATAAGTTCGAACCTAGACACTGGAGCCATGGTAGCAGATACACAAACCTCTAGGGTTTTTGAAACACAGATTACAATATGCAATCGATTTATCAAAAGTATAGGCATTACCAGCAATACTTCGAAATACCCTATTTTATCAAAACCCTAAAAACCTTCCTGTAAGTTCATCATATCGTGAATTGGCAGAGACAAGAGATTTTGAAAACAACTTACCAAAACATAATGAGCCATAGGAGAGTCACACAGGAGAGTTATTACAAGTGATGTTTGCATGATTAAGGATTGACAGATAGCAACCGTCAAACGACACGACTACCAAAACCTTAGTTCCACCATTACTTCATCATTAATTGTGATTTCATAATGTGCTGATAATGGAGGTTAACTCATCGCTTTTTAACACATGACTAAATAATTTCCAAAAACCTTAATCCTTCATTTATCAAATACAATCATAATAATGTGATCACCTTAGCATATAATCAATATCTTAGGGTAAAGGTCAAAACTGATCGAAGAATAATTTGATAATGTGACCAAACCAATGTCAAAAACCTAGAAAGTGACTTTAGACCTTCATCACAAACTTTGATACCAACCTATTTCAGAAATATGAATTTGAAATAAACAATGAGCATACAATATAGTAGGGTTCATGAAGATCACATTAAATTCACCTTAAAACTTATGACAACTAAGATAAGATAAACAATTCAGAAGTGATAAATTTTTACCAAATTTTCCATATGAATAAGACAATAACAGTTATCACATCATGCAGTAACTAGTTTGAGTTAATAATTTATAAATTCATTTGATTTTAATCAGACATGAGTGATGAGTGGAAAAAATAGGAGCTACTAATCTTCTGTAATTATAGTCCTCCTGATGATTGACATAAATGAAGAATTAAGATCATAAGAGTCGAAATTTGCTATTTCTGATGTTCAACCAATCCGAATCAATAACTCAAGTAAGTTTATGTCAGGAGTGCCTTAAGAATCAAACATTCTTAGGGCCCTCCTAAGATATCCATGATGAGTTTTTTTATCCAAACAAAAAGAACCAATATTGTTTGAAAATTATCAATCTTCAAATTACTTGTGTTAAAAAATGCTCTGAAGGGTGTTGCCTACCAACAAGGCTTGAGCCTTTACAAAATGGTGCACATAGGCTGACTTTCTAACTACTTTGGACAAAAACTTCTAACTAATGCGACCAGACCAGCCACACTTGCCAGTATCTTCTTCCACACATTTGAATCTTCCACCTGTCGATGTCTTCCTTGTTGCACCTTACACATCTTATCCCCTTGTCAACAAAGCTCACTCTCATTTGTTCATTCATTCATCACTTGATTTCTTCTCTTAGGAGGTACACACTTTTGGAGAAGGACTCTTTTCTTGAAGATGAGATCTATCTTGGATGTTTCTAAGGAGTATATCTTGATGAGGCCAAGGTAGAAGGAGATCGTGACATATTCTGGAGAATGTTTGAAGCCAACTTAATGGATGATTCTATATCAATTTCTTGGTGACACCATGACAATTCCAAAGAAGATTATGGATCAAATTTGAAGCATATTCTGAAGCATATGTAAAGTAGATTGTGTAGTAGATATGAGGCAGATTATGTAGTATATATGATGCAAATGATTGATAAGATTTGAAACAGGTTATGAAGAAAATTTGAAACATAATATGGAGCAGACCTTAAGTATGTTATGAAGTAGATTTGAAGCAAATTGTGAAGTAGATTTGAAGCAAATTGTGAAGCATATTTGAGGTAGGAAATGAGGCAAATTTACAACAGATTATGAGGCGGGTTATTAAGCATATTTAAATATAATAATGTGGTAATATTTGAGGTGATTATGCCATCATTTTTATATCTAATTCTTCAACAGGTTGGTTCCTAGATATTATCAAGTTGGTGCTTAGTTGAGGATATTTGTGTCTTCGGTAGGTTGGTGCCTACATATTACTAAGTTGGTGGTTAGTTGAGGAGATTGGTGTCTCAAGTAGGTTGGTGCCTACATATTGTTGAGTTGGTGTTTATTTGATGGGATTGGTGTCTCCAATAGGTTGGTGCCTACAAATATTGTAATGTTAGGTTAGTGCCTACATATTGTTGATTTGGCGCCCATTTGAGGGGATTGGTGTCTCCATCAGGTTGGTTCCTACAAACTTTGTAACATTAGGTTGGAGCCTACATGAATTTATGAAGATAATATTTTTTGGTTTTCTTTCAAAAGGTTTTCCACATTAAATTTTATGTATTTCGATTTGAGTTAATGTGTATTTATTTTCTTGAAGTTACTAAATAAATGGTGAATGCTTAAAGTGAGAAAAATTATCTTATACCGATTCACCCCCCTCTTAGTATAAGAATAAGTTCAACAATTATTATCATAGTGGGTTTCTTCAAAAACATTTTAACTACTGGAAGGATGACTCTAGGGAGCACACTTTGCAATCAAAATCAAGATTGATAAAGATAGAGACAAAGAAAGAGGATCAGGAAAATTTAAATGCAAAATACCCTTTTGTCTTAGTTGTGATAAAATATAACATTTTGCTACCAATTTTCCATATGTAGGAAAGGAAGAGAGTGATGATGATGAGGAAGATAACAATAAGAAATGTCTCTTCTTAGACAAAGATCCTTTGTTTGATGGACCAAACTATGCAATCTATAGCATACATATGAAGACATATTTTAAGAACCTTGGGTTAGATATCTAGGATTCATTCATGACAAGTTATACAGCTCCAATAGATGCAAGTGGGCATACACTTATTCAAAATAATGCAAAATCTCTTAATGACCTTTTATGCAGTCTATGAGTTTGACATGGTAATGGAGTGTACATCAACTAAAGAGATTGGAAAATCTCCAAAATATTTAAAGAGAAATGGATACAAATCCCAGTGAAGAAGAAAATGAAGATAACCAAAAACAAAAATTTGATTAAGAAGAAGAATATGATGATTAAGAAATTGAATACAAATAGAAAGAAAAATCAGATTTGGAAGAAAAACAAATTGTTGGAGAAGTGAATCTTGAAGCTGAACTCACTTGTTCTTTAAAATAAATAAATAAGCCAAATAAAAATAATATAAATAAGAGGGAAGAACTACAGGAATATGGAAAGAAATTCCATGATCGTGATGAGATAGAAAGGACAATTGTCAACCTGAAGACTCAACTAGAAGAGGAAAAGGGGAAATAATAGGTAGTGAGAAGTAAACTCAAGGAAAAGGAAGAAATATAGTAAGAATGTAGAATATGAAGTTGTTTCATTAATAAAGGAATTAGAAAAGTAAAATGCACAATTACACAAAATTTTGAAGAGAACTAAAACTTTGAATGAAATCCTCGATCACTAATGGTCACATTCATCAAAACAAGTCTTGGTTTTGATGAAAATCAGTAGACCATTGAAGATACAAGAAAGGGAGATGAAGAAAATCCTAAAAATTATGGAAATGTTCTCAAAGGATCCATAAACAATGTAAACAACAACATGAAATGAAATGATGACATTTAACAACTTGATTCTTCTCTCAAGAGAAATAATAATGGGTTCAAAAGATTTGTTCCACCAAGAAGGCCTTTCACAAACCAATACCAAAATATCTTCTTTGGTTATTATTTTTCTTACAATAATTTTGGTCATAAAGCAATAGATTGCATAGCTTATGAAATAAGTGATCATGTGAGAACATAAATAAAGGTCCTTATAAAACCTCATAGGATGATTATGTGAACAACAAAACTAGAAGCACTCATGGGGTTTCTAGTAGAAACTACAATTCATTTTCTCCTCTACTTGATATTTAATTTTAGAATTGCAATAACTATGGGTACCTAGCTCATTACTATAGAAGAAACATAATCAGATCTTCTAAACTAAACAAAGAAGAATATTTTCTTTCCAAATAGAAAGAAGGATACTCTAAGGCTTGGAAGAAAAATGAATAGAAGAAGGAAGAATATGGACTTGCACTCTATGCTCAAGACAAAGGGAAGCATTGGATGTTCAAAACACATGACAATGGATCATACCAAGTTTCTCACCTTAAAAGAAGAAACGTGAGGTAGTGTTACTTTCAGAGGTAATAAATCTGTATTGATAATTGGAAAAGGTATTGTTAGTGTTGATAATGGAAATACTAAAACACATAATTCCATTGCATGTTGAAAGGTTGAAACATAATATTTTAAGTGTCAATGAAATGTGTAATCAAGGTTACAATCTAACCTTTCATTCTAAAGGGTGTGAGATAAGGAAAACAAGTTGATATTGTATATAAAACCTCAAAAAATGTATATATACTCGATGAAGTCAAAGAAGAGAAAAAAGATAAATCTAGGAGTGATATTCTTCTCCTCTCACGACTAAGTGCCTAAGGAAAAACACAAGCTTAAGGGAATAAACCCTTTTGTTGTTGATGTCAAATGGGGAGAGTTACACTAAAGGAAATAATCACAAATTCAAGGAGAAGCACAAGATCAAAGGGAGAATCATTTTTATATTGATGTCAAAGGGGAATAAGTTGTAAGCATGACAAGAGTTACAGAAAAAAGGAAGAATTGCAGACACAAGGAGAGATGCATACAATTAGAGTAATTACAATATTGTTTCATATTGGAATAAAGGGTTTCCTTCAATGGAAAAGGGGGAGATTGTTGGAAATTGTTGTCATTGATGCCAAAGACAAGGGGATACTACAGATGTCTAGGATGAAGATTGTTGGAATTATTGTGTAATTTAAGGCTAGTTTGGATACCCTCTATTTGAAGGAATTTTTTCTCTAAATACCTAGCTCAGATTGAGGCATATGATATAAGGTTAAAAATTTTATTTCTCTACCTTTCCAATGGTGTTTGGAAATCCCTCTAAATCCATAGGAATGTGGAGATGTGAAGTGTTAAAATAGCCTTGCTAGAGTGTTAGGTTGAGCCTACCAAGATATTGAACAATGTTAGGTCATCCCAGGAAAAACACTATAAATAAGAGTGTGCTCACCCTCATGTGTTCATACATTCATCACTTGAGTTCTTCTCTTAGGAGGTAAGCAGTTTTGGAGGAGGAGGATTTTTTTGAACATGGGATCTATCTTGGAGGTTTCTAAGGAGTGTATCTTGATAAGGATGTGATCTATTTTTAGGGTTTCTAAGGCCCTGCATCTTGATGAGTATCCTTTTGAGTATGTGATCTATTGTGAATGTTTTTAAGGAGTGTATCTTATTGAGGCCAAGGTAAAATGAGGTCATGATAGACTTTGGAGTAGTTTTCAAGATGATTTAAGGGATGATTCTAGATCGTATTTCTTAGTGATCTCGTGATAGTTTGAGGGAGGATTATAGATAATATTTGAAGCATATTTAAAGCATATTATGGAGAATATTTGTGACATATTAGGGATGATATTTGGAGCATGCTATGAGGTAAATTTTAATCATATTATGGAGCTTTGAAACAGGTTATGAAGTAGATTTAAAGAAAATTGTGAAGAAAATATAAGGCATATTTACAACATATTACAAGGAAGACTTAAATATAACTATGTGAGAATATTTGAGGTGATCATGTCATCATTCTTCCACCTAATTCTTCTATAGGTTTATGCCTACATATTACTAAGTTGGTGCTTAGTTGAAGATATTGGTGTCTCTAGTAGGCTGGTGCTTACATATTACTGAGTTGGTGATCTATTGAGGAATTTGTTGTCTCCAGTAGGTTGATGCCTACATATTATTGTGTTGGTGCTCATTTGAGGGGATTCATGTCTCCAATAGGTTGGTGCCTAGGAATATTGTAATAGTAGGTTGGTGTCTACATATTGTTGATTTGGTGATCATTTAAGGGGATTGGTGTCTCCAGTAGGCTGGTTCCTACATTAATTTATGAAGATAAGTTTTTTGTGTTTTTCTCCTTAAATGGTTTCCACGTTAAATTTTGTGTATGTGATTTGAGTTTATGCGTATTTAATTTTTTGAAGTTATTGAATAATTGATGAATATTTAAAGTGAGAAAAGTATCTTATATTGATTCACCCCCCCATCTTAGTATCAACATAAGTGAAACATATGGATGTTATTTTTGAGTGCTAACAATCTCACAAGAAACATTCTTGAAGAAATGTGCATTCTACCCAAGTTATAATTCATTGTATTAGGAAGAAACAATTTGAAGGGTACGATATCGACCTATTTGGAAAACATATACTCTCTGGAGGACATATATTTAAAATAAAATTACCACCATTGCAAGAGTGTTCCTTCTAAGTTGGGAATTCCAATCCATGTTAGCGTCGTATTTATTCATGGTAACCATCTTCCAAGAAAAATTCCATATTCCTTGTCTCACTACACCAATCTTATAACGTTGTATATTACTATGAACTATTTATCTAGTCACATTCTATTAGAGGTGTGCAACAAAATAAATCCATTTGAAAAATTCTATATACAATATATTAATTAATTGAGTGGTGATATTACTCCTTCCCTCATCAATTTTATGAACCTTTAATTCATCTTATTAGGGAGTAACCAACTCAATGAAATAGTGTCAATGAAATTGAGAAAGATGATGTAGCTAAAAGAACTTTTGATAGTCTTGAGTCAATTGGTTAGTATTAGTACCATTATCTTTCCCATTATTTATATGCTTATTAATTGTTCCAACCTAGGCTCAATTGAATTATCCTATAATAATCTCTAAGGATATTTTCTCTTATCTAGAGGTCACCTCACTATAAAAATGTAGTCCATAGGCTTGGGCATAAATGGATTAGCATGATAAATACTTCCACCTATTGGAAACATCGCTAGTTTATCATTTATTTCTTCTGATAGAAATTCATTCATAAGGGAATTCCCCTCTTAATTTAAAGTGATTCGAAATTTGGAGAAGCTATATATGGGAGGAAAAATTTTACAAGGAAACATCGTTATAAAAATTAGGAAACTTAAAATCTCGGCACTTCTTTATCAACGGAAATAATCTCTCTAGAAGGATCCTTGATTCTATTACCTTCCTATAATAGTAAACGTATCTGTATATTGATCATACCCAATTATTAGTTAATATACTTGTAAATCTAGGAAAAAGTATGAACTTGTTAGCTATGTATTGGTCATACAACATGCTTAGTGGGCCCATAGCCGCTAAGGTTATAAATATTGAAAATTTAGCTTCACGTTTCAATGTTTCAAAAAATTTATTACATGGACCTATCCTTTCGGAACTAAGAAACATGACTATGGTTCAAGCTATAGATATTTCTGCAAATCAATTAACTAGTTACATTCCAACGAGGCTTAAAAGTTGCAAAGAATTATAATTCTTCAAACTTTTTTGAAATGCACTTAAAGGTATTATTCCAATGTCATTAGGTGAAACTTATAAATATTTAGGATATGGATTCTCCAAAAAAAATTTAGGTGGAACACCCATGTAGGATAAATCTCAGAATGCTCAAAAATTTGAATTTCTCTTTCAACAACTTATCAAGACAACTCTCAAAAGGAGTAGTTTTGAAAAATATAGGTGCCATAGAATTTATGGGAAATAATAACCTCTATGGACCTTGTGTAAGTCTATCGTCATGTTCTACTCACAAATAATAAAGTTTTCCATATGTGAAAATATTTAGCATGGGTATCATTGTCGTTGAAATCACTACGCGATTATGATTTTTCCTAGGATTCTTATGGATACAAAATTGCAAGGGGTATATTTCTATAATGTTTTGGGAATCCTTAAATGTGGGGAAATAAATACTTTCCTAAGCAGAGATCATCTCTACAATAGAGGAATTTAATGATTCCAACATGTTAGGAGTTGGAACTTTTTAGAAAGTGTAAGAGGGGTTCTGAATAATGGCACCATTATTACAACAAAGATTCTCAATTTAGAAATGAAGGGGCTCAAGATATTTTTGACAGGAGTGCAAAGTATTGGGTAGAGTAAGGTATTGAAATATGACTAAAATCATAACCTTTTATTTAGACAACCAATTTAAATATCTCGTATTTCCATTAATGACAAACAAAAACATAGAAAAGTGGTTATATCCACATGATGAAGTAGAAAGTAATTTGACATTGATTCAAAGGTTGAATATATAAATAGGAGTTACACATGGCATGGCATATCTCCATCACCATTTTTTCAAGCAAGTGATATGTTGTGATATAAAACCAAATAATATGCTTTTGGGAAGAGATAAGATAACAAATTTAATAGACTTCGTCATTTCTACCATATGTTATTAAAATTCTCAGGATTTATATCTCACATATATCTCACATCCACACATGCACTCAGGGGATCCAAAAGCTACCTCTAAGTATTACTTGAGATACATGGAAAGTTGGCGAATGTCATGAGTTTTATATTTTTCTTAAAAATTGTGAATGAGAAACCTTTTTGATGAGGACGTTGAAGGCAAAATATGGTTTGGTTACATGTGTCACAATAAATGGTGTTGTTTATAGCTCTGAAATTCTCACTAGAAAGAAACCCACCCACAACTTGTTGTGGAAGAAATGAGCTTGCAGAAATGGGAAGGTGGTGGTTTTCCAAACCATGTTAGGGAAGTGGTGGATAAGATTTTATTGAGGAGGACAAGTAGAATCACTAAAGATAATAAATAACTCAATTTCCTTAGTAATATTCTAATAATGGGTCTTGTTTACACAAAAGAATCCCCTAAAGGACAACATACTATGATTGAAACTGTGGGTATACTACAAAACATCAAAGATAATTTGTGTAGAGTTGCGATCATTCCAAAATTGCAATCGGATATAACACATTTTCTAGGAAGTGCAAGTACTAGTCACAACAAACTTGGTGAAAGACAACGTTATTATACATTTTAGTGTGTTGTAAGAAACCGGTGATTATATAATTGATCCATAAATTAATTTGAGTCCATTTTCATTAATTCCATATAGATTGAATCTCATTCCCTTATCCTTGTTCGATCGACCTATTTGTTTGATTCTTATTCCACTCTCCTTTTACTATGCATGTCAATTGTTTGGTTTATGAGAGTGTAGAAAATAAAGTTACATATGCCATGAAGAACATCTTGGAAATGTTTATACAACTACAAAAACTAGTATTATTATCTTGTGAAAAATATTTTGCATACTAAATCTTATTTTTCTTATTCGGTCCACATAAATATACTAAGGTATTTGTTTTTGTTTTAAAATATTAAAGATCAAGTTAGTGATGTTGTTTCCATAACCATTCATGAAGTCATTAGATCAAAAATTAGCAAGAACATGTTGAGGAAGATAATGTTTTATATACTTTTTTCGATTCAACATATTCCTTATGTACACCAACACTTTAAAGATAAAATTGTGGAATAAGATCAATTATTACATGACACAACTACCTTATTCTCAAATTTGGAAGGAATTACATTGGAAAACTAAATTTCATAGATCTATAAGGAATTTGATTGGAGGGCCTTACTTTTTAAGAGAGTTACTTGGTAAAATTGATAAACACAATTACTATTATGAGTTGAAGATTTAAACTTTGATTATATTTTTAATATTTAAATTCATTGTCACACACTTTTACAAAGAGAGTCTTGAGAGGGAAATAGTTCCAAGCCTATGTAAAATAGTTTTTTAACAAACAAGATGAAAACCTGGACTATGGCATTATATTAGGCTAGTCATTGGAGGGATATCTTAGAAAAAACATACATTTAATCCTTCCAAAAACAAAAGTTTATGGTAACTAATTTCAAAATAGCTAGACTAACATAATAATAAAGTCAAACATAAACTAGTGGCTTTCAACATGAATTAATAAAATTGAAACAATATTTTTCCCCTTCCCATTAGGTCTTCTCAAGCTCTATAATATTTTTGTTTCCTCCATCTTCCTAGGTGTTGATGAAAAAAACCATCAGGCAGATGCAATGAAGAAGTTGGTATTCAAATGGCTGAGTTGATTGATGATGTAATTCAACATAATTTCAATGATTTGTTGATGTTCACCATAGTTCTTTGAATTCAGGGGATTTCCTTCAAAGATCAATGAAATATATTCCTTATTGTACCAAAAAAACTATAGGAGATATCATATTTTTGTATCTCTACCCTTAGTTTGGATAGTATGTTTCACAAAATTCCTATTATATTCACAAAGGACCTCATCCATCATGACTTCTCTTTTAGCATTTACAACGTTTTCTAAATTCATCATTTCTTTTATGGTTTCCTCAACATGTTGTTTTCTACACTTTGTGATAAAACTAGAGATATATTTATGGAAAGTATAATGAGGACAAGTATATATGGACAAATCGTTACTTCTATATTTCTCAACTGGATTTCTATTCACTGGTCTTTTGGATTCAAACTATTGAGAAGTTTGTTGAACCCACTTACTGTCACATTAACTTCTCATATTTACCTTCCTCCTCAATTATAGACCATTTCATTCCATAGGCTACAAAATCAGAGTCCCCTGAAATCACCACCACTAGCCATAGCTCCAACTAAAATGATCATGTCTACTTCAAATTGTTCTTCGTATTCTTTAGTAGAAGAGTTGTTTCTTACTCTTGCAATAACACTATGTGCAATAGGAAAAAATAAGGATCTCAAACAACATTTATTATGATTGTAGACATCATCATTTGTTGCATAAAAATGTGTGTACTCTACTTCTTTGCTTAGACTTAATATTTTGTGATATTTTATTATTTGCAAGCATTCCTAATGTGTGTATGTCACAAAATTTGTCAATGAACACACCTACTAGATCCGTGCTTGAAACTCTTTTGACTTTGTTGATAGGGAAAAATGCCTCTTTTCCAACAACATGAGTTCAACCTAATGAAAAGTAACAAATAAACTTCTCACCATTTGGAACAAGGATCCCATATCAGTTAAGTCTATCCCAACAACCATTAATGGTTTTGGGTTTTACATGTTGTGGCCTAATCTACCTGTTAGGGTTTTTCAAAGATGAAATACACAAAATGCATATAATATGATATGAAAAATGCGGAATGAAGACTAATGCCTTGGCTAATCTATTAAAGAGAAAATGACCTGAAACCAAAGGCACAAACAAAATACAATGGTTGAATTAAAGTTTTGAGTAGTATATTGTGTTTGTGCTATGACTAACCAACATAGATCCTTGTTAAACTTGGATCCCATCTCTTCAGGTGTAAATTGTTTATATCTTAATTTTTTTACACAAAGATATTTGAGGTGCTTGATATATGTAGGTTTCAGGTGAAATTATATATATATATATAAGCCGACATCTTTTTTCATTTTTTTTTAATGGCAACGGCATGTTACATAACGCTATGCATTACAACATATCCCCCATACTTGGTTGTAGAGCACCTTGTTACTCTCCTTGCAACAACACCAACATAGATCCATCCTAAACAAAGATCTATCAAGCACCAAGAGGCATCCAATTTCATGAGGTGTTATTTTTATAATGACTTTTTATTTGGCTTTAAATTGTTATTTTATGAACGGATATGGTTTTCTAATAAATTTCTATTTGGTTTTGAATTTTTATTTTATGAGCGGATATGGATTTTTTAAATTATTTTTTATTTGGTTTCATTTTTACTTTATGAGATGACATAAAAAAATTAATTATTAATTTTTATTTTTGGTACATAACATTACGTGTTAATTAAATCATAACACTTGAATGAGGCCAGGAATTCGGAGCAAAATGATGGTCTGCTCTGGGTCTCACACTCCAAAGAATAGTTCGCATTCTTCTATGTTCTACAGTGTCCATTGGATTGTTGTGGTGTAATATGAAACCAATTCTTCTACTTTGTGGTCAGGATGAAAGCATTATTAACCTAGAAAACACATACATTATTTTCTCCCTACCTGATTTGATTACACAATCCTTCTGGCATCCACTCAGGATTTATCTGAGAACTCATAACATTACACTACTACTGGCATTGTGTGCAATAATTGCTGTTTTTTTTCATGTTTCTCAATTTTCTATTAGTGAGGTATCTCAACATGGGGATCCGGGGGTTTTCTCTAGCTGCAGTGTTGACAAATTCCAATATGGTATTGTCATTGTTATTCTACCTTTATTTTTCAGGGGTGTATAAGATATCCTGGAAAAATCCATTAAAAGAATGCCTCAAAGGGTGAATATCTCTTCTGAATCTAGCAATTCCAAGCTATGCATCTATATGCTTAGAATAGTGCATTCTATTTCATTGGTATGCATGTTGCAATTATGCTGAAATTTGTATTCAAATTTCAATTTCTAGGAATATGGTTGGGTTTGCTTGAGAATGATCACAATGAACCATATTATTTTCATTTATTTGATCCTTACAAAATTATTTTCTCTATTTTTCGGTTTAACAATTTACTCAATCCTCAATACCTATTACTTACATTATGATAATCCTCATAATTGTATCTATGTTTTCAACTTAACCTGTTCCTTTCAATACTGATCAAACTCCATTTTTGTGTCACCGCCTACAACTGGAACCAGCCTAGATCCAAATCCTAGGCTCTACGAAGCGTTGAGAGGGATCAAATCTCTCTAGGTGCAAACCTCTCCTGGAGTAGCTCCTTGAGTGCAATGCCTGAGAAGAGGTTTGGACCTCGAGAGATTTGATCCCTCTCGGCACTTGATAGAGCCTAGGATTTGGATCTAGGATAGTTGTTGACCACCTCGTTACTCTCGTTGTAATATCACCAACATAGATCCATCCTAAACGTAGATATATCAAGCACCAAGAGGCATCCAATTTCTTGAGGTGTTATTTTTCTAATGACCTTCTATTTGGTTTTAAATTTTTATTTTATGAGTAGATATGGATTTTTTTATTATTTTTTATTTGGTTTTCATTTTTTACTTTATGAGCCGACATAAAAAAAATTAATTATTAATTTTTATTTTTGGTAAATAACGTTATGTATGTTATGTTACGTAATGTTACACATACCCCCATACTGGGTTGAAAGCACCTCGCTACTCTCAGTGCAAACATGACAAGAAATATTTTACCAAATCACGAGGATTTATTGTTGTGAAGCATGTATATTTTACTTGATTCAAACTAAAGGAATCCTAAGTTCTATATGACTATCTTTCTGTCCTTCATCGAATAAAATCATATATTTCACCACTTTATCTAGATATTCTAGAGAAACATCATGATCATTGGAACCTAAAGCAACTTCATCCTTGAAATCATTAATTGAAAAGAGATTTTAGTTGGTTCATATTCACCCGCTTTATATTTAGAAAAAAATACATGCATTGAATTTTCTTCACCATTAATAAAAGAATGTTGGAATGAAAGATCTCGACCATGCTAAATGAAAAAACATTCAAGGCACGTGCATCTTGGATTCCATAAGGTGCACAGACAAATTGCATTCCATCATTAAAACCATCAAATACTTGTGATTTTGTAAGATGCACAATGAATGATGACCTCTAAGATAGAGAGATTTAGGCTAAGAGGACCAAAGCCACAAAAAATACCATTTAGATACCACCCATTGAATCTACAATAATCCAAGCAAGAACCCACTATAAAGGATATGATAGACCCATAATTCTAAGACAAAATAAAGCTAGATTTCGATGCGAATAGATTTATTACTAGGATGAATATGGTATAAATCCACCAAAGGACAAGAAGGAACCCACCTTTTCTAAGTGAACCCATCCCATTAGGATTTAATTCACTCCCTCAAACAACCTTGATGGTAGAAATATAGAGTACAACAAGAGAAGATGTTGTCATACCCCATCTCATTTGAATTAAAAAGTTGTGATTTTTGTCCTTTATTCAAAATTGTATATTGGTTGTAATATTTTATTTGAATAATTTATGGGATGAAAGCTATGGTAAGAGTCCCCCCGTTTTGGCTTAATATTCTTTGATTCAATCAAACACCTTTGTTTATCATGTAGTCCACTTCTATGTCGAGAGATATAAGAACTTCGTAGAACTCAATAGACTTGAATCTCCTTACTAGCTCCTAAATTTTAAAAATAAATCTAGAGAGACTTGTGGTATGCGAGGGGTTCAAGTTTTGCACTCATTGAATAATAACTGAAGAGTATCTAATAACTATAAGGGATATAATCTCCTTTGATTTGAGGATGTTCAAACCTTGGTATAGGGAAAGGATTTTGATTGAATTTTTGTGGATTCACCTAAATCCAAAGCATATGTTTGTTAACATTTTCCCTTGGGGTTGAGGAAAACCATGCACTCGCCATCCCAATTGCAACAAAAAAGTAAGACCTCATTTTAGAGCCTTTGGCGAGGCTCCATTGAATTTATAATTGGAAAGATTCATCATGTTGATTTTATTAATCTTTGAGCTTTCCTTTTTCTTCTTTAAAATCTTCTCGAACTTCTTATTTTCCTTATATGTAGTCTCAACCAATTTTGTGTTCATTCTCCAAGTAGAGGAAAAATACACTTGTATCCAGATATCCTCTTGTAAAGGACCCATAATCTGTAGAGTCTCAAGGTAAATTGGACTAAAGTTAGTTTCCTACCAATTGGAATGTTACCTATGAGTAAATCTACTCTCAACTAAAGATTGCAATTCTGACAAAGCTGATTATGGTGGATAAGACGAGTTTGTTTATGGAATTTCACTCAACACTCATCATTGGTGTTGTTGTAGCATATAGTAACAATTCATACTTGAAATTCCACTACTCCTTAGTCACTTTCAGATGAGAATTTTATCCTTGTAATGATATATGATTTTAAAGTTTCACTAGCATAAATTTTGGTTGAGGAATTACATCAAACACTTCCCATACATACTAACTATTGTAACTTACTATCAATTACTATACTTTATGTACATTTAATTTGAAACATATATTATTTGTTATTAATAATAGGAATAGGAATGTGTGGTAAGTAAAATGCATAATATTACCACTTAACACAAAACAAGATCACATGGAAATCAGAATTGTGGGAAAATTTTCATAGTGAATATTTCATTTAAAAAACAATGTACATGTCTGGAAATGATAGTGAGATTTATATCCTCCAAATATGCTTCTATATTTAGTGGATTCCCTTCCCCAAGAGTCAGATAAAACGCACATATGTCAAGTTTGAATGCTAATATAGGAAACATGACTTCTCTTGAAAGGCCGCTACATGAGTTTGCTCCACACCATATTGATTGAGTTCATGACTTTATTCAGTCTTGCATCCTTCCCTTCTTCCCAAGTAAGCTACAAATACACCCACTCTAGAAAACAAAATCCAAGGAAAAAGTGTTCCTTCTCTCAACAGGCCAAAGATAAATAATGGAGGAGTCCTTTCACAAACACCATTGCATACTATCCTTAAACCCATATTCGAATACAAACATAGATTATTTTTTTATGGCATAGATTCTTTTTTTATGGCGGTGAAGAACAAATGAAATATTTATATGATCTCTCATTTCTTAACTAGATATGATGGAATATAGCATCATCAAAACGATAAACCAAATGAAGGGATTTTTCCAAAACCCCAATTTAAAACTTGGTTCCATGAGCACATAAATAAGAGATCAAATCATAATGAGGAACTATTGCTGCTGCAAATGCTTCTCCAAAAATTTTGGTATTTTAGGGCCCCTCCTTCTACTTTGTTTAAATGCATACTTGGACTAATTTTATAATTCGAATAAGTCCACCATGAACACTTAGTTTTATAAGGGATTGAGAAAAAGAAGTTTTTGGGATAATAAAACTCACAATTTTTCTCCGACGTATCGAAGGAACTTGGCTAGTTGCTCTGATGTATCAATAGAACTTGGCTAGTTCATGTGACACAATCAGCTGGATCAAAAGACGATTTTATTCTCTCGTCGTTTCGGCGTAACTCAAGGAATGTTGCTGACACTATTGGAAGAAACTCATGAAATGTCGCCAAAACATTCGGAGGAACTTGGCGAATGATGTCAAATGAATGAAAAATGTCAATATTTCAGTACAACTCATCAAAATCTATTGAAATGATCCGCATTGACAGTGAAATTTCCAATAACCCAAGCATCGACACATTTCATCGGAGGAACTCGGCAAGTGTCACTGAAACATTTGGAAGGAACTTAGGGAATTTTGATAAAATGTTCATGTGACACAACACAAGAGGAAACATGACAAGGATGGTGACAAGATCGACGTAAATTGAGAAATGTCTCCAAAATTGTCGGTGTCTCTATTTCATTCAAAGCTATCGAGACACATTTTTCATGCCAAATGACGTTTTAGCTGCCAACCACCGTATTTATGACTGTTTTTTTTCTATAAATACGGTCGGGTATTTTTTCAGATTTTTAT
Source organism: Pseudotsuga menziesii (assembly GCA_001517045.1). Classification (NCBI taxonomy): domain Eukaryota; kingdom Viridiplantae; phylum Streptophyta; class Pinopsida; order Pinales; family Pinaceae; genus Pseudotsuga; species Pseudotsuga menziesii. The sequence continues at coordinate 218,120 of LPNX010041375.1, forward strand.
TGCAAACACCGTTCGACCACGTTAGCCAATCGCCGAAGGATGAGTTAGCATCTTGTATGCTCAGTCACATTCCACGGCCTCTAAGCATTTGACAAGTAGGCTCCCCATACCTCATGAACTCTTATTGGTTGAAAGTTGAAGTTTTTGAAACGTCGTAGCTGTAATAGATCCAACTAATGCTACTTTCATTCTTCCTATTTCCATATCTATATATTCCTCGTATGTGGTAGATGTATGCCCTTAATGTGCTCACCTGGGTTTGTGCTTAGGTTTTGTCTTAGATATGCAAGGGCCAAGATTTTGTGCCTAGTATGCCCGTTTGTGTGGGTGTATTTTTAAGTGTGCCCTCCCGGTAGTAGGTTGTAGCAGCAAATTGATGCACGACTAGTTACATAATTGATAAAGCATGAGCACCTCTGGGGCACAGGGTATTTTAAAACCGGTCGCATATAAAAATCCCATCCATGATATCTATTCAGTCTATCGATCTCTGAAGTTTTCTCGTGGCCAAGTTGCTTTCCTTAGTTTTCCAAACCCTTGGTTAAACAAATTTAGTGGAAAGCCAATTATTCATTTATGTTTCTTGGGGGAGGAATTAATCATGATAACATTTTGAATCCTTCCTGGTCAATGCAAGTCTAACAACAACCTAGATGGGAACCCACTTGAAGTAGATTTTGATGCTTTCAGTTTGACTTCTTTTTCCTTTCCATAAGGAAGCTTTGTTTTGTAAATTTTCATTTTTGCTCCTCTTTGTGTTTTTATAAAATTTGTGATTTTCCATTTGTTTTATTTTTGGGAAACATTTGAAAATAAAAACTGTGTTCAGCATGCTGTTGAGAAATTGCATTTTTCAAACTATTGCTAGGATTGGTTAAACTGATGGAGTCAAACCTTACTTACTGGATATAATGATATTACATAGCTTACCACAAAACTTTGACCCTTACCTAGTGCCAAGTCAATGTGTATGGGCGGAAAATAGTGATGAGAAGAAAGAAGGTTATTATAGGGAAGTTAGTTGTGAACTAGAAGCCACCTTTATGAAGAAGGATATACCACCTGTATACAAGGATTTTAAGAGAGAATCTCCCATATTTAGGCCACCGTTTTACCAGACAATGGACCACCTGGTTGAGAACATATCCATTCCATAAATAATACGTTTTTTCCATCCCAATACCAAAACCCGGTTTCAATTCTCTTTTTAGATCTACCAGCTCAAGATTCATTATGTCTCGTCCACACTCCACAGTGCTTTCATACCTCCACTTGTCTTGGGAATTGGGTGAGTGAGGAAAAAATGGTAGCAGGTTTATTCTTGGTGTTCTTCTTTCAAAGGAAAGAATGGTATGTCATAATTAGAAGAACAAATTAGACGGGACTACAATGCCTTTACTTATGATTGTATATTTTTCTACATTTTCAATACAATGATGCATTCCTTCAAATAAACTGATTGGCATTGTCATTATGTAGAAGATGTCCTTGGTTATTTGTTTAAATCAACTACATTATTATTAGTTCAATTCATTTCTCATTATGCTTGTGTTCATATATCATAGGTTCCATTTTTCGCTGAGTTGGTTTACCTCACTGAGAAGAGTGTGAAAACAAACTCCAAACAAACAATTTACACAATGCACCAAGAAGAAGTCAAAGGAAAGTGGGGTAGACTCGTATGTAGAGATTATTTATGGCACGAGGATAGAAACTAGATTTGAAGACACAAAGGAAATCACAGGAATTGCCCTCGAATTCAAATGGGGGGAACTTTATTAGATGATTAGAGACTAAGAAATCCCTAACGTGGGTCTCAAGGAGATGGTTTTATATCAGAACATAATAAGGTCGAGCATTACCAAAGTTTCCATGCGCCTAGAGCTTTTTCCTTGTTCAAAATTTATTGGGTGGATTCTACCTAAAACTCAACCCTCCTCGAGGATTATTTATGATGTCAAAGGGGAGCCATTTTCTGTTAAATTTCCATATGCTTAGCTAAGACATCAGTATTTCATTTCATTTTCATAACAAAAGCATATAAACAGGATCACTGAAAGATAGACAAGCACAACCATACAAAAGGAACACAAAGATTTATCCTGGGAAAACCCTAAAGGGAAAAACCTAGTAAAAGCTTCCTTAATATAGATTCCCCAAAAAGATAAAATATTAAACCAGCAAGGAGATCAAAGCCTGATCCTCCTCCTTCTCCAGCTACTTCTCTTCTCCACTAATGCGCTACACAAGTGAGAGTGTGTGTGTCTCAAATGAGGAGCACTACACCTCTATTTATATTCATCCGTTTACTTAAGTTAAATCATTTGACATGTAGGCTCGAGTTAAATCATGTAGGCTCGAGTTACACATGTAGACTCAAGTAACCACACTGGGGTGCTGATGACCCACCTTTACAATTAGAGGGAACTACCTCATGACTCTTATTAGTTCTTCGGATTAGGAGCATCGGGGTACAATGTAATACAAGTGGTTCTCTTGGTAGGACCATCGGGGGCCACAAAAAGATACATATAGAATATTCTTCGAAGTTACAATATTTCAACGCTCCCCCTTAATGAGAAGGGTATTCTACAACAACATCAACAACAACAAGAGTAGAGATAGGGGACATCATCAACATCAACAGGGTAACACATCTATAAATCATTGGAAGCTTTTCAACATCATGTAGTCTTCATCTTCAATCTCCAGTCTTCATCATCAACAACATCTTCAGTCTTTGATCCGCAACATCTTCAGCATTTTGATCTTTCAATTAGCAACGACATCTTCAGCACTTGGACCTTTCGATCAGCAACAACATCTTCAGCATTTTGACCTTTTGATCAGCAATATCATCATCAACACTTTTCCCTTTCGATCAGCAACAACATCATCATCATCATATTCTGATCTGTCGATCATAATCATCATCACATTTTGATCTTTCAATAAAAAACATCATCATCATACTCTGATCTTTCGGTCATAAACATCATCAACATAGAAACATCATCATCATACTTTGATCTTTCGATCAGAAACATCATCAACATACTCTGATCTTTCGATCAGAAACATCATCATCATACTCTTATCTTTCGATCAGAAACATCATAATCATAGTGCGTCATCATCATAGTCTGATCTTTTAGATCAGTACGTCATCATCATCATACTCTGATCTTTCCATCAGTATGTCATCATCATCATACTCTGATCTTTCGATCAGTACGGCATTGTTGTAGCAGGGACCCGTAGCTACAGGAGAAGCTACCATTTTGGTGGATAGACAGTTTTGGCAAAGATATAAGAGATAAGGTAAAGCTACGACGCCGTAGCATGTTTCTAGCTACAGAGCAGAGCCGAAAACCGTGACTATCGGGATAGAGAAGTCAAAGAAGACGATAGTACCTGAGCGGCCGAGAAGAGAGAGCTCACCCACTGCATTGAAGGTAGCGGTGAAGACAGGAGGGCTCAGCTACCCTCATAAAGGAAAAGGAGCAACGAGGCCGAGGTATTGAAGATGAAGGACAGAAAAAGGGAAGCGGCGCCCAGTACCCATGGTCAGTGCCGGGAAGCATGGAAGACTGCAGAGAGAAGGGAAGTGGCACCCAGTACCCATGGTCAGCGTCGGGAAGCATGGAAGACTGCAAAGAGTAGGGAAGCGATGCCCAGTACCCATGGTCAGCACTGGGAAGCATGGAAGACTACAGAGAGTAGGGAAGCGGCACCTATTACCCATGGTCAGTGCCAGGAAGCATGGAAGACTGCAGAGAGTAGTGGTGTGACGGAAAGCGGCTACTCCAAGTATAGATACGTCGACTATCACCAGTTAGGGTTTTTGGATTACTGTTGGGACAGGCCCACAGCGTTGTAAATGGTGAGACCCTCGGGCCACATATAAAGGGATGTATTTTGTATTGTAAAAGGTTAGAAAAGTAGACATTAGATAGTTAGATAGTTAGCCACTGAGTAAATCAGCTAGCTGAGTGTCTCTAGCTTTTCAGTAGTGTAAGAGTCGAGCTCTGGTCCTGGTACTCCATATGTATTATCTTAATGTAACCAATGGCTGGCTCTGTGAGCATGTGTATAGCAATCCACAGGGATTGAACAATCCGCAGGGATTGAGAGAGGGGAAGAGGATATTGTAAGAGAAGCAATATAGAGAAAGAGAAGAGATCTAAGAGAGAAGGGCTCCAGGCTGTGTGCGGAGTTACCCAGAAGATCTCGAGGTGCATATGAGGTGCAACAGAACTGTGTTTACTTCCCCAAGTTATAATATAAAAACATAGTTCTGTGGACGTAGCTTCTACTCTGGAAGTGAATCACGTAAAATCAATGTGTTATGCGACTGTTTCATGTGATTGTGCTTTACTCAGTTGATATCTATTATCTGTTACATGAATGTTACATGTCAGTTAGTAAATGTTTGTATGTTCTCATTCAGTTATAACATTATAGAAGGTTAAAGGTGAGTTTAAATGTATCAAGTGTCTGCATATGAGTTTATCAGCGCTTGCTTCACACAGTAATAGTCACTATGTTAAGTGTTTCAAATATACTTATTCAGCAAGTTAGGTATAGCTGATGTGATTGTGTTGAACCATGGAAGTTCAAGTAAGATTGTTTAACACCCTGTAAACAATTGGCCGAGTTATTCTACCCTGTAAGGAAGATTTGGACCTTGGGGGTCGCATTGGGATGTACTATAGAAGATATCGCATTGACCGTAGGCGATATCACACCATCAGAGGAGCTGCGGTGTAAGATACCGCAGATCATGGGTTAGGAGGAAGGGAGAGTTTGTGCATCACCCCAGAATTTGCGATGCAATAGGAGTCCTTCCCCTATCAGAACCCGCGAGTAAGAGAGAACTACGCGTCGCGGAGAGAGACCTCGCTAGCTAAGAAGAGCTGCGAGACCCCAGGATGCTATAGAACCTAGTCGAAGACACTTGAGTCTTTGGCCAACCCATTAGAATCACTTCGGGTGAGACTTTAGGCCACTCCGCAGTCTATCGCCGAAAGGGCCAGTGAGCTAGGGGTGTTGTTGGTACATTACAGTAAACTCGGGTTTGCCCAGAGCGACCAACAGGCATCATCATCATTAGCAACAACCTGCAATCCACAACTCAAAGACAAAAAGTCTTTGGATCAATTTTGGAATTAAAGTCCAGGTATGATACAATCCCACCACATTCTCGACAACCGAAGTTACCAGATTGATTACGGGAGAATCAGTCCCTATCACTTTAGGACTAAGTCCAAGGACGATGCA
>LPNX010041379.1:0-40000 GCA_001517045.1 Pseudotsuga menziesii
ATATATATATATATATATTCCCTAGTGTCGGAAATCCGAGGACATAGCCCTAGTGTCGGAAATCCTACGCCCTAGTGTCAGAAACCCTACGCCCTAGTGTCGGAATAGACCTAGTGTAAAAATATCCCTTGTGTCAGAAATCCTATGTCCTAGTGTCGAAAATTAGATGGCGCTAAAATAATTTAAGAGGATTAGTACTTTTCATCGTTACTGTCCGACACATCTGTACGATACGTCGGATGTCGTTGGATTCTGTCCTCGGATTTCGGGTTCAAATCCTATTGTGACAAGTTCTTCGAATCCCTGACCTGAACAATTTTCTTGAACATTATCATGTACCAGCTCATTCATTAACTCTTTCTTGAACCTTTTATCAAAAGAAAATTTCTTGTTCATCAAGATCTTCTTCATTTAATATTGTTTTTCATTAGGTAGACCTGACCGGAACATAAAATGATCCCAACTTCTACTCTTCTTCTGCAATATTGTACAAATAATTGATTTTATCAATCCATGATGAAAAAGAAACTGATGATTATGATCCTTATTCCCTTTAATTCTGTTGGAAATTTTTGAAGACTTTTCAAGAAGAAGAAAGGTAAGTTCATCTTCGACTGCTGGTTTAGATGTTGCAAAAATCTAAAATGGTATTTAAAAACCAAAGAAAACCTCCCTTCACATGTAATGTAGCTCTGCAAAATTTTAATGACTTCTTTCCATTCAGGCTTGAATTTATCCATATGAACGCCTTTTCCCTAATATAGGGCTTCGATTTCTAGTAGTAGGAAATGTTTTGGGTTAAAGATAAAAGGAATCTTCTTAAACCACATCTCTCCCTCTCTTAATATACCTGTAGCTTCTGCTATCAACTCCTCTATCAATTCAAATTTAAGAGTATCAATTGTAACTGTATCATTATTGAAACCCTGGGCAAAACGATATGATGCTTCTGGGTTAAAACCTGTGATTCTTTCAAAGAAATTTAACCATCCTGATCTTTTAAACAATGCTGCACAGTTAGGAAACTCATTTTCCCAACTCCTATCCGTAGGTTCAAATCTGTTAGTTTTCCCACTTTTCTTCATCTCTGCGTTGTAAGCTGACCTATGTATTTACTCTGTAAACTTCAAAGATTTCAAAAGCTCCTTCTCTACAACAATAAAATAGTGCCCAAAACTAACTCATGACAGGTAGACTTATCATATTTCAATAATACTTACATAATAAAAATCGTGTCAAACCAAACCACGATTCTCTCAATGATTTCTATAGCTACTCATACACATGTCATGATTGTGGACTAAGGCTATGATCATGTGTTATTGTGTCTTCACAGGTGTCTAAAATATTCCACTATTATTGATTGCAAACAGCCACAAGTATCTGCCACTATTTTCAATGTTTCAAGATTCTTGTAGTGCCTTATTATATTAACTCTTCACTTTGCGCTACAGGAATCCCTCTTGTGAATATTTTTTTTTAAATGACTCAAAAACAAAGGTCAGGTCATAAAGCTAAATCTTGGAATAAAATTTATTATAATATTTTCAGACTTTTAAAGATATATACACCTAATTTTTATAATAATCAACCCATAGTTACCTACCTTAGACATTAATTTAATTATTTTTGTCTTATTACCTAGTTTCCTAGATTCCAATCTATGCTAGTTGCCTTTTACAAGTCTTAGAAGTCAACACATGCTAAAACTGAGTCATGGAGCACTTGGGAAACATCCTAGAAACCCAATTTAGCATGTCTTCTTATTCCAGATCCTCCAAAGTGCATATCTTCTTTTTCTAAAAAGATGCCTTGTTTTATTCTGATTTAAGGAAAAATGAAAAGCTAGACTAGGTGTAGTTGAATTGTTTTTTGCCCACATCATCCTCCCTCCTTTTCTCCAAATAAAAGCATGTATAATTTTTCTTTCCATCCCTCTTTATCTTTCCCACTTGACTTAGAAAATTCGTGAGTATCTTCATAGATTTGGAAACTGCTTTATGCACCTATGGGGGATTTGACTAGATTTAGTAAGCCTACTTTTTGACTATTTCAAATGGCATATTTATGCATTTTATTCTCTCATGTAATGATATATTTCAGTATCCTATTACTTCATAATTTTTTCTATTGTACACTTATTGATTACAGATTAGTGTTATGCTCCAATTTCAGTCTCCTTTGGTGTGAATTTTGCATGTTTGATTAGCAATTTTGTGAGTGTAATTGTTCTATCTCTTGGGTTCAATTTCCACATGGTATCAGATCATTTGTATATCGATTTATCTCCTTATTTATTTCTATTGTAGGTTCGACATCTTGACCAGTAGCGCATTTTGCTGACTGGAGGGCACAGTTTCTGAGCTATGGACCAGTCTCAGAAGATCATCTTGAATCCATTCAATTTCTTTGAGTGGAAAGATGAGATGGAGATATTGTTGAGAGTTAAAGGTATCTATAGGGTGACTATGGCAACTGAGGTAGAGCCCAATGCAGCTGCAAAGAAAATTAAATGGCACAACAGGAAGGATGAGACCTATGGTCTTTTGTGCCTGAGCATTTCAAGAGACCTCCTTTTCCATATTAATGGATTGAAATCACCTAATGAATTGTGGGGAGAAGCTATAAGAGCTTTTTGGAAATACAGATGAGATGAGAGGACATCAAATCGAGAATGAGCTAATATCCTTGAGTCCCAGTAGCTTCAAATCATTGCAACTCTACTTTTCCAAGTTTAAGGCCCGTGTTTTGTAGTTGAAACAGTGTGGGATCAAAAAGAAGGAAGAGAAACTAGTTCTGGCCATACTCTCCAAGCTTGGTCCTGACTATTCAGTGCTTTTCTTGACTTTCCATGCCACCAAGTTCACAGCTCGAGCCTGGAAGATGCCTAAGCTTGCAAAGTTCATGGAATCCCTCGCACATGAGCAAGATAAGTTGGTGATGATGGGTGCCATCAAACCTTCCAAAGACCAAGATTTGGTTGCTAGAGATTCAAGGGTGGATTCAAAAAGAAAGAAAAAATATAAAAAGCCACCTGAGCAAAATAGAGAAAAGAACAAGTCTCAAGAGGATCCCCAAGGTTCCAAGAATAACTCCTAGAAGAAGAACAAAGGAGAAATGAGCAAGTGCGCATACTGCAATAAGGGCTATGATTGTGAGAGATCTTGTATGAAGAAGCAAATTGACATGTTGACCCAACTCCTAGAGAAGAATAACATCTCTCATCATTATTTCTCAAAGAAGAGGGAAGGATGATCAAATTCGGAGGACAGAGAGAGAGTACATGCCTTAGTTGTTGGCACATCAAGCTCACCTAGCTTCATCACAGACTCTAGAGCTTCTAGACATATGGTTTCGACAAAAGAGAAATTCTCCTCTATTGACATGTCGAAAGGTCCACTAATAGTTTTGGGAGATGACTCTCTCACTGACAGTTTGGGGAAGGGAAGGATTGATCTTGACCATGGTAAGTTCAATATTGTGTTGTATGTTCTATGTCTTGCCTCTAATCTCTCGTCAGTGTATCAGATGACTCATACTAGGTCTCCAAATAAGGTAATATTCTCCCCTGATGATGTTGAAATCACTGATATTTCGAATGGTAAATTCATAGCAAAAGGTGTTGTAGATCACACTTCGAAGGTATACAAGTTTTCCCATTTTCTACCCTACTCAAACCCCTCTGGTCTTCTAATTCATGCTAATGAATCAAGGAATATTTGGCATGAAATATTTGTCCATATTGGCTATAAGTATCTTTCTAATTTGAGTGAAAAATATATGGTCGTAGGGTTCCCAAAGATCAAGTTTTCTAAGGGAGTCTGTCAAGGTTGTATCCTAGGAAAACACCCAAAGCACAAGTATGAGAAAGCTAGTCATGAGAGAACCTCTGCACCTCTTGAGCTGATCCATAGTGACATTGTTGGTCCATTCCATCATATGTCCATGATTCAAGCCAAATATGCACTGACCTTCATAGATGACGTTTCCAGGTATTGTTGGGTTCACTTCCTAAAGCATAAGTCTGAAGTTTTTAACCTCTTCAAAGTCTTTAGAGCCTTGGTTGAAAACCAGTCTAGGAGGAAACTCAAGATCCTCATATCTGACAATGGTGGTGAGTATGTCAAGTCTGATTTCATTCAATATTGTAAATATGTAGGTATTCATATGCAACATTCAATCCCTTACACACCACAACAAAATGGTATTGCTGAGAGAAAGAACAGATCACTGAAGGAGATGGCAACCTGCATGATGGAGGCTAAGACTTTGCCACCAAAGTTTTGGTCCAAGGCTATAAAATGTGCATCCTACATCTAGAATAGGGTGCCTCATAAGCATCTTGATGGTATGACCCCTTTTGAAGCTTAGAGTGGGTGCAAGCCAGATGTGACCCATTTCAGGATTTTTGGCTCAAAGGCTTGGGCTAGAATTCGAACTTAAAAGAGGAAGGATTTGCAGCCCCGAAGCCAAGAGTTCCTATTTGTTGGATATTATGAAGATTCAAAATGGTACAAGCTGATAAAATTTAGCACTAACAAAGCCTTCATTGAAATAATTTTTCAGTTCCAAGAAGAGCCTTTAGTAGCAGTTGAAGTTGGAGAGTCTTCTTCACCGCCAGATCCATTGATTGTAAGTGAAGAGACTAATGAGTTTTCTTATTCTGATATTTATAATAATGATTATTTTATTGCAGATCCTCACATTCCTACAATACCAAAATTGGCATAAAAGACCATTCATGCAGCTGGGGAACTAGCTGGAAATCCTAGTGACACTAGGAGGACTAGATCTCAATTTGAGAGTGCCCTTTGTGTGAAAGATCCTCTATTTGCTGAGAAGTGCTATCTGATGGTTGAATCAGATCCAAAGACATATGAATATGAGTCACATGATCCAAGATGGAAAAAATCCATGAAATAAGAATTCAGCTCACTCCAAAAGAACAACACTTGGGAACTGGTTGATCTTCCCCCAAGGAGGGAGCTAGTTCAATGTAAGTGATTTTTCAAGACTAAGTTTTATGCTGATGGTTCACCTTTGAAATATAAGGAAATATTTGTATCCAAGGGCTACTTACAAGTACATGTTATTGACTACAATGAAACCTTTGCACCAGTGGCAAAGATGGACTCCATAAGGCTATCTCTAGCCATTGCAGCTTTGAAGCAGTGGGAGGTACATCACATGGATGTGAAGTGTGTTGTCCTAAATGGATATCTCACTAAAGAGATTTACATGAAGCAACCTGAAGGGTTTGTTTCTAATTCATATTTAGTGTGTAGGTTAAATAAATCATTGTATGGGCTCAAGCAAGCCCCCAGGGATTGGTATGCCAAGATTGATGGCATTTTTCTATCACTGAGTTTTGTTCGATGAAAGTCTGATGCTAATGTCTATCTGAAGCTAATTCATGGTTATTTGATGATTATTTTCTTGTCTATGGATGAACTTATGATTACAGGAAGTTCAAAGAAAGAGATTTCCTCCTTTAAGGATGCAATGAGCCATGCATTTTATATGACATATTTGGGATTCTTGAGCCAATTCTTGGGTCTCGAAATTGCTCAATCCCAACATGGAATAAAAGTACATCAGTCCAAGTATGATTTGGATTTTTTGAACAAGTTCAACATGAAATATTGCAAGCTAAGCAAGAAGCAGGTTCTTCTCCTATGGTAAATAATACACTGTATAGGCAATTGATTGGGTGTTTGCTTTATCTTACAAACACTCGACCTGATCTATCTTATGCAGTTAATGTGGCTTTGAGGTACATGGATCAGCCTCATGAGATCCACTGGAGAGCATCCGAAAGGATCCTAAACTTTGTTCAAGGAACAAGAACTCATGGGATGTTCTACAAAGCAAAATTTGATCTTGATTTGATTAGGTTTACTGACAGTGATTGGGCAGGTGACAACACAGATCAAAAGTCTAGATTAGGATATGTGTTCATGATTGTAGAAGAAACAATCAAATGGTCAAGCAAGAATCATAGTGCCATAGCACTCTCATCTACAGAAGCAGAGTATAGAGGAGTTGTAAATGCATCAACTCAATGTTTGTGGTTGTAGGGGATACTTGGAGAATGTGGTTTCGAATCATAGTTTTCAACTATTATCTACTATGATAATCAGAGCACCATTTGAATTTGCAATGATCTAATTTATAGACAGTGAACCAAGCACATTGAGATCCATATGCACTACATCAGACAGCTTGTGCATGATGGCACCATTGATCTACTCTTCTGTGCAACTTCAGAACAAGTAGCAGATATCTTCACCAAAATTTTTTGTGAGAATACCTTCATCAATATTAAATCACTGGTGGGGATTGCTGATAATGATGTGAAGAATGATTGATGACAAGATTTCCAAAAAAAATAAATTCCTGTCCATGTTTAAGGGAGGATTTTCCCTCTGGGTTTTTGCCTCTTTCCTTGGTTGTATGGACAAGCAGTATGTAAAAGGTGACTAATCCTTGTTTCTAGGCTCTATAGTTTTATGATATTTACTCATAAATTCAGGCTAAAAGGGGGGTGTTAGAATAATAAACCCATAGTTATCTACCTTAGACATTAATTTAATTATTTTTGTCGTATTACCTAGTTTTCTAGATTCCATTCTATGCTAGTTGCTTTCTACAAGTCCTAGAAGTCAACACATGATAAAACTGAGTCATGGAGTGCTTGGGAAATAGCTTGGAAACCAAATTTATCATGTCTAATTTATTCCATATCCTCCAAAGTGCATATCTACTTTTTCTGAAAAGCTACCTTGTTTTATTCTGATTCAAGGAAAAGGGAAAAGCTAGACTAGGTGTAGTTGACTTGTTTTTCCCACATCTTCCTCCCTCCTTTTCTCCAAATAAAACCATGTATGAGTTGTCTTTCCACCCCTATTTATATTTCTCACTTGACTTAGAAAATTCATGAGCATCTTCATAGATTTGGAAAGTGCTTTATGCACCTATGGGGGATTTGACTAGATTTAGTAAGTTTACTTTTTGACTGTTTCGAATGTCATATTTATGCATTTTATTCTCTCATGTAATGATATATTTCAGCAGCCTATTACTTCACAAGGTTGGCTATTGTACACTTATTGAATACAGATTAGTGTTATGCTCCAATTTCATTCTCCTTTGGTGTGAATTTTGCATGTTTGATTAGCAATTTTGTGAGTGTAATTGTTCTATCTCTTGGGTTCAATTTCCACACTAATAATCCCACAAAAAATTTAAAACCAATAAAATGAAATAAATCAAAACAATTATAACCATAAAATCAAACAAAAATGTACTTACCACTATGAAACCTCTAAACAAACTAAAAAATGTAAAGTAATAGGAAATCAATTTTTCAAAAAACACATACATCAACCAAGAACAATATCTATTTATAACAGTTCCATTACTGATAAATAGGGGATTGATTGAGGAGTAATGATACATGGAGATAAGAATACATTAATACAACATTACTAGATCCTTGGTAGATTATAGAAGGCCATTGGAGCAGATATCAACAAGCATGCAAAGCATCCAGGCCTTATTTCATATTATCTAATTTAACAAGCAATTAGAATTGCATGCATGCAGAATTAAAGTCATGCAAACCCTAAAATATATATAAGAAGATAAGTCGAACAAAAAAGGATCATTGTTATTATTCATTATTGAGTTTGGTTTTGAGGGCTCTAATATCTATTTTATGGTTGACAGTGAATCCCTTAGCTAAAAATTGATTTTAGTGGTGAAATATATCCACCCTAGTCAATTCAAGAGGATATATCTTCCAAATCTATCACCGTACTTCAAAGACAACCAATATTGTTTGAGATATAGATCAGATATTAAGTTTATTGGATACTTGGGCACATTCTTCATTGTTGGGTAGTGATCTACTTGGTTGAGGAAGGGTGCATTACATCTAAGTGTTGGGGAAATGTTTATTTCTTCAACTGATGATTAGACTATTGTTAAAGACATTGGAATCACCATCCATTAAGGATAGGCGCCTCCATTCAACAAGAGAATATTGTTTCCACTAGATTTAGGGAAGCGATCTTTGTCACAATTATAACATGGAGATCCCTTAAATTAGTGGGCATAAATAAGAGCATCCACCTCCCTCTTAAACAATGCATGGTTTGCACTCATATTGTGGAAATTTGGGGCATTCAAGAAAATGATGTTTAATTGCATGGGGGCGGATTCTCCCTCTTAAATTGATATGTGGTCTCCACCTAAAGGTATGAGTGTGTGGGATTCTACAAAGAGTATCAAGCCCAAGACCCAGTGTTTATGGCAGTGATTATCCTCTTAGGTAATGATCCATTATAGTGGTCATATTTGTTACTGTTGGGCATGCTCATTCATAATGGGAAAATCAAACTGAGTCACTGATAGAGATACACAACATGGATTAGTTGAAGAATCTTGAATCTGCATCTACATTCATTCTAGATGAATCTACCATAAATATGGGCGTTTAGACTAACTGTGGCAGCAAATTCCTTGTAAGGATTATCTTCTTCAGCAACAAATTCTTCTCCATTAGGATTCATAAAGGCATGTGATCTCAAACATGTTTATGCTATTCCAAGCATGTATTTTCCACTAAATTATTATATATCAGTTCATTAAATTGTTGGTTTAAACCTTTTCCAAATTGTTATATTTTCCACATATGAAACATGCTAGTTTGAGGTTGTGAGTACTGTGATTGAATTGTGACATCAACAAGTATTTTGAGATTAACCTCCTCACAAGTAATCCACTCCACAATTTGTTCCAGCTGAAATTAAACGCAACTCATAAAATAGGGAAGAAGGTCATTGGATACTAATTGTTTGACAAAACCAAGAAAAACAATAACACATATCAACAAGGTTAAAGTCTGAATTTCACAAGTTGATTTGGGAGAGCCCTACACAACACCAGTACATATCAGTTTGGCATATTAGAAATTTCTTGAGTTTATTTATTTTTTAAATGCACCTTAACAAAATAGGTAGAGTATTAAAAATGTTGTGAATGTTAATATTATTATTATTATTAATATCAATGTTAACATTAATGTATATACACTTAACTATATCGTTATTCATTATTAGGTACTTCATATTGCTTATGGTTAATATTGTTAATGATATTTCCTAATATTAATATCAATGTTAATATAAAATATGATTAGGTAAAAAATATAAAATTGGTACATTTATCAATGGTTTTGAGATGTTAAAGGGTTATGTTTCATTTCAAAATTCTAGTTTATGTTTGTGGAAATGGACCCCAACGAATTAGTCGTGTTATGATATTCATGTAAGTTGAGTTACATAGGGTAGCTATCCTCCTTAATACTTTTGTCACATTGCAAAAATTTTAAAGGTTTATGTTCCAATGTGATATAATTTAATATTATTAAAAATTAATTTAAATGTTAAAATACCAATATTTAAAAATAATAACTATGGTTGATTACGGTTTAACCATGGTTGACCATGTTGACACATATATATTCGTTGACTATGGTGATGGATCCCTATTTTGTCTATATTCTGTCCATATATCGGATGCAGAACCAAGCATTTTAATCAAATGTATCCATGTTTATCGTCTATCTAAGCATTATTTGCATAAGTTTTGAAGACTACTTCATGAAGCCTTTGATAAGGTATTTTTACTACTATTTCACTTATTTCATTCATTTTTAAGCAAGAATTTCAAAGGTCATATATAACGAATAATTCTTGGTATATAGAATTGTTGTTTATTATGCAAATCTCTCACTCTAATATTGCACTCGATCTAGTACCCAATCATGTACCTAACCTAGCACTCATTTCGACACTTTCTTGAAGGACGATCACTGATTTTCATCATTCTAGGTTTCTTAAACCAATATGGATACATTATGTTTTTTAGATGATGATGATATCTACCTCCCATAGAAACATGTTTTGATTTGGATACACAGATCCCAAGATAATCCAAAATTTCTAAAAGCTCAAACCAAGAAATTTTGTAGGATAATATTCAAAACTTCTCTTTTGTGCCTCAGTTTTCATATAGTTGGAAGCATCTATGGAAAAATTGCCAAAGCGGTTTTTAGAAAATCCAGCTAGCTACAAAAAAAAATGTTTTTCAAAAATCGCAAGGAATCTGGAGATAAGGCTGGGACACTAATGCCAACTTTTCTAATTTGACTATCATACCCGTATTTTTAGGATCTCATCCAAACTTAGCAAAGTTGTTTCCTGGGATTTGAGATTCAGTTCTTGTTGGATTTTGTGTTTCTCGATCCCTTTTTCCAGGGATCTCGACCCAGGTTCATTCCCTTCTACTCAGCACAACAGAGACTGAGATATCGACTCGACAGAGCAGAGATTAGCTAGAAGCACCTATGATGTAGATGTCGTCTCACCCGAGATATCTCTCTTGATGGGTAACTGCCAGAACCACGTTTCCACAATTGGGTGGGAGGGTTTTTAGTACCTGTATCTGTACCAAGGCTTCCAAAAAAGTACGAGGGTGGATTTTTTATGTTCACCATTCTCAAGGGCTAGGTTGCGCCCTGGACTTCCTTATTCAACTCATTAAATAAACAAAAAACATGCAGCATAATCACATCCAGTAATAAAAGGCTACCATCATACATATATTCATTTATAAGAAAAACTATAGTCATCCATTCAATAAAACATTTACGCATATATATAAGACACTTTCAACATTTACACATATACACCGAATATAACATGGAAACCCATATGGGAAAAAACCACAAGGTGCTCTTCATCTGGCATGAGGAAATAGATGCACCTTTCATCTGAGCACTAATCTGCAAACTCTGCTCATTATCTTCTTCTCTAAATTTATAGACTCCTCCTCCCTCTAATGATCTCTGATCTTCTCTTTGTTCCCTTCCTACTCTCCTTCTACTAGTGATCCGCACACAGCCTTAATCGACTCAACCTTCCCTACTCTTGTGTACACTCACTACAGATCCTTTACTCTGATGCACTCAGAAATATAGAGCCACAAACCAAGAGGTCAGGATTTTCATCCAACGAGAGCCTACAACGACTAACTGTAGAAAGAATTTATACAAGGAATGGATGGCGGTAGAATGTCTAACACTAACTACCGGGAGAATGTCTAACCCACATACAAATTTTCTACCTTCTTTTATAACCCTATAGTAGACTCGATATAGATTCCATACATCCTTGATAGACTCAATATCGACTCAATATAGACTCTATACAGACTCATTACAGTTTCTTTCTCATCCAAGTTACTATACCCAGCCGGCAGGCTATCTTTCTTATTCTAGCAACACCTAACGTGAGGCACTAACGGCTTGAATTACAAACATTTCTTCACACATGTGGTTTTTATTGTCTCAATCCAAGCTTGTACCCACAATCACTAAGGCCTGTCACTTTCTCAGTAGTATGTCTTACTGTCATTTTCTAGCCTTTATGCTACTTGCACACCTTTTGCTGCTAATATTCTATTGTACCATCTCATGTCACACTCCATCCTTCTATCACAGCTTACTTATCTAGTGTGGCTTCCTCTTCCAATGCCTTCTCCTCTTCTTCTTCCTCTCTTTCACTTCCTTTGTCACAACATCCTTCCTCTTGTTGCCTTTATGTTGCTTCTTTAGTCGTAGATCCTTCTTCTCCTCCTTTAAGTATTCTCCATGCTTGAGAAGAATTCTACATGAATTATTCATTTATGTCTCTAGGCCCAACAGGACCCCAACACTCACATGTGGCTCATCCTAAGAAACTGGAAGCTATTTCTCCTTGCCATGACTTGTGCTGATTTTTTTCTAAAAATATTCTACGATTTTCACCACTTTATTTGGCTCTGTGTGCACTTATTCCTCTCTCTTCTGCATTTGCTCCGCCGGGTCGAAATTGACATGTCCATGCATGACCTTCTCCACTGATTCTGCTACATCATGAACATTATGATGTATAGGTTTAATTATGCTTATAACTCTCTCTACTTTTGCCTGCAACTCTTCTACTTTTTCCTCACGTTTTTATTGTTGTGTGTGCAATAAAATCATTTGTTGTTGTAATTTTATCATCTCCATTTCCTTAGCCATTTTTCTACACTAAGGGTAGCTTCTTCATGTCATTTCTTATCTACATTATTGTTGCTTCAAACACATTCAACTCATTTGCAATATTTTTTTATTGCTCATCATCCATTAGTGCTTCCCAAGTCAAAGAGACATGGTTGACAGCCTTAGCCCATGTTTCTTCTTATTATTCTTCTATTCTCTTCATAGCCTAAGTTGTTACGGCTCTTTTGCTCTCCAACACTTTTTGGGGTGTGTTAGGTCTCCTTTTTTCCTCTAGCTTTGTAACTTTCCTCCTAAGGTCAGTCGCTATCTTACCAAGCCTAAGTACCTTATCTTCTGGTGGGATTTCTTGTAATATTTCAACATCTTCAATATTCAAACAAGCAAGATTTATGATATTTTCAAGTTTCTTCTTACTTGCTTCTCATTCTCTTACTTTTTGCTTGGTCCTCTACATATTTTCATTTATTTTGGTGATAGTCTTCCCTGATTTCTTCACCTACTTACCAAGGGTACTTCCTCTTACTCTAATCTTAGCAACTATCGCTTTTTTGTAAGGCATGCATATCCATCAGTCCCCTCTTCAAAAAATCTAGGAATATCTAGCCAGTACTTATGTCGACCTCATTGGAGTCTGGAGCCTCTAGATCCAAGATTTATCTTTGGATTTGCACTCTAATTGGGTGGTCTCCTCTTGATATTTAGGGTTCTTGTCCTTCAGATGGGCTAGGTGCATCCTACAACTATGGTACTTGGGGTGCGCGATCTACTGCAATTTTCATTTCTTCAATTGTTCTACCCAGTTCATTTAGCCTATATGTAATAGTAGTAGTAAAATCATTCGGTTGTCTATCGAGGTTGTGGAGGATTTCCTAGGAAGCTTCTTGCAGTAATTTCTCTAATGCTACTACCTCCTCATCATCAATATAGAAGGTATTGGCTTCCTTATTATCCTTTTGTTTCTTGTGTTTAGATTTTCTTTGGTCTTCATCATCTTTCTCTTCATGTTGTGGTTGTTCTAGTGATGTCTCTTGATGAGGAAAATTGGACTGAGATTTAATTGGATCTATCCCTTGTGTGGTTTGTCTAGGGTGTTTATCATGATTGGGTTCTTTGTCCTTCCCCTGAGTCGATGGCACTTCTTGTCACCATTCTTCTATCCAATCACTGATAAAGGTTTCTAAACCTTCTATCGTTAGTACATATTGTGTCACCAACCATTGTTGTTGTGGGTCTCTCTGTGGTTGGATGGAAACATAGTGTCAGATAACTTGAAATTTGACTTTTTGTCGAAACCGAGAAATAGTAGTCACACTAAGTCTCACCTGGTGCTTCACTAAATTCTTGAAGGATTCATTATGGATGAAAAATTCAATGTTGCTAATTTTTTTTTATGTTCTTATCTATCCAGTCCCATAGGTTATGGTATCTCGCACCTCTACAGCTAACAAGTAAGTCTACTGGCTAGTAATCTATTGACTCAGAAAAATGAGTAAATGAGATTAAAATCAATAACCAAGAATAATGGAAATCCATGCCTTCTTTATGCGTTGAGGCTACATCTTGTAACAATTCATTACGCAAAAATTGGGACCAATTGATTTGAACTCCTTCTACAGAGAGTGCAGCTAGCACTATTGCACTTGTAGTACATTGAGTTAGACGCGATGCACAAAACACTTTGTATGATAATATTGTTGTTTCCTTGTGAATAGCAAGATCACTAATAGATGATATTGAGAACCCTCTCTCAGACTTGACCAGGTCACACTTATCCTTGAACTTCATAATGTGGGATGGGTCTTTGTCCTTCTCCAAGAATGATACTAGGTCTTCTCCTACTCTTGGCAGTCCCATGATTGTTGCAATTTGGTCGACATCAACTAAATATGGTTTGTCTAACCAAATGAATCCTCCATGAAATATTACTAGTAGCTCCTTTACGTACTTCTCACTTCTATACTACGACCAAAGTGTGTCATGAATAGTAACGATAATAACCCCGAATGTTCTAGTCCTTTCACCCATTTCATTGCAATGAACCAGTTTGGTGGGTCAGACATATATTTTACCAATTTCATGTAGCTCTTTCTATAAAGGTCTCTTAATTTGCTTGTGTCTGAATCTTCAAATGATAATGTTAGCACTCAAAATGTACCCAGGTTGTGAAAGGTAAATCTCGAGGTAACATCATAACCACTTTAGACTATATTTCAGACCCAATACAAATAGAGAGGGGTCTCTCATTATTTACAAGGTTTTCATACTCAAGATATTGAATCAAATACATTTAGAAGTTCATATTTATGATTAGAACGAGTTTGTTTTTTATAAATTTTGGTGGGAAAATCATGGAGGAGACCATTGGGTAATGGAGTCAACAATAAAGTCTGAAAGTAGGTTGCAAGAGGTAGGAAGTATGAAGGTTTATGCAAAAAGGAAAGATAGACACCATTTCTTCAATTTGGAGGTATTAGCCAATTAATCAGCAGACCTAAGGAGATAGCCCATCAAACAGAGCACCTAACTGGGGTGAATTCTAAAATACTTTAGAAGAAAATGTTTTAAAATGCTTGAACAATGGACCTAGAGCATGCGAGATGAATCCTGGTCCATATACACTAATGCTCAAACATGGAAGCAAATACAAAATGGAGTGAAAATAGGATAAACAATTACATAAAAAATCACTTATTGAAGAAAAAAATGGCACAAGAATCTCTGTCATGAGAGGTTTAACATTCCTCCTCTACAATTTTATCCATCTCTAAGATAATTGAAACCCATTACAATGTAGAGCCTCTCCGCTCTTCAAAACCAAACCCCCCTTTTCCCCTCTGTGGGGAGCCTATTTATATTGTCTCAGACCCCCTAGGATAATCCCTGAAATAGGATATGAAACTGTTTACAGTCATAATCAAAACTAACAAATAAATCATGGTACTATCGCCACGGTTTACATATATTTAAACATTCATCATGGAACTAGTGCACGGGCTCAGTCTAGATGGCAGCACGACATTTCTGTTTTTGAGCTTGAGGGTCATGAAAACGATGTCTCAGGATGTTTCTAGTGGCTCATTTTTTACTAGGCTAGACCACCTTTCTGTTTGTCGATTCAGCAATGTGTCCTTTCCTTTGTGTTCGCTCCATGCTCAAAGGCACCTTTCGCATGGTTGAAGAGATGGAAAAGGAGTTTATATCCTTTCCATTCTCCACCTTCTTCACAGCTCCCTCCTCTCCCGGTAACACTGTTGTATGAGGGGACTTGAAAAAGGGTTTCATTGCTTTTGGTAGAAACAAGCCTCTGCAGTGGCTTGTCATTCTTGTACTCCTCACCTCCCCCGAGGTGGGATATCCTATAGGCAATATGGTGGGGTGCACCTTCGGCCTCCTCACCACCTCAGATTAAGTTGGCAAGTGGAATTCACAAAGATGGTGATAGAGAATTTGGACACCCACCCTTCGTTGTTGAACATGGTCAGCACGTAGATGGATTTGGAGGCCGTGATTGCATCCGTGGGTTCTGGAGGGACACCCATGGGACATGAAAACCTAGGCACTGCACAGCAAGAAGTATGGCTATATTAAAATAGGCATATCTCTCAAAGTGCTTTACATCTGTCCCCCTATGGCTGGTGTTTTCCTGGTGTAAACACCCGGGATGATACGGGACCATAAAGGCATGTTCTCCAACCATCAACACTCCTTGAAAGATGAGCTTCTCAAACCAAACAGCCATTGCAATTTTCCAGAAAACTCAAGGCCTTATGCAAATTAATGCTCTGAATTTCCTCCTCAGCGTTCACTCATCTCCTGTTCTTTAGCGGCTCTGGAGGGTGGGGTTTATATATAATGATGAAGATGGACATGGAGGTGACTGGCTAGCATTACCGCACACTCTTCAGTTGGTCATCATAATGGTGACATGATTGGACACATGGATGGGGATATCCATTTGGTGTTTAGAATCCATACACGCTACCTCCTTTGATGTTGTGTCACTACCCATATGGATCATGAAATTTGGGCCTGGCATTATTTTCTTTTTCACTTACACTGGCGGTGATATTCAGAATGATTTTTGCTAATCGCATCCCTTTTCTTCGTGTAAAGGCCAGATTCACCACTTCAAAAATCCAAGCTTCATGAGCTCTTGTCGTTTCTTACGTAAGCCTCATGACAGANAGAATGATTTTGGCTAATCGCATCCCTTTTCTTCGTGTAAAGGCCAGATTCACCACTTCAAAAATCCAAGCTTCATGAGCTCTTGTCGTTTCTTACGTAAGCCTCATGACAGATCTCTGGAGTTTGGAGGGATAATGATGTTGTGGACATAATTTCACCTAAGGCATGTCACAAATGGCATCGAGAGATATGATTATTGGTCAAATCATACATGAGGATATCCTTTCTGTACCAGACCTAACCAGGATATGACCCTTACTAGGTTGAAAATATTCTAGACCATTGATCTGAACTCATCTTGTATCCATCATACACATGTACATGGCCTCCTTTTGTTTCCATTTTCATAAATACTCAAATGGTTAGAGAATTCCTACATTTTCCATTCACGCAGTATTTCAATTCTATCCATGCTGGTGCTTCATACATTTAGTGGGGTTATGGTCAGCTCCATATCTCAGAAGGAACAAACCCTTTCAACTCCACGTCAATCCTTCGCTTAGAAGTTTGAGCATTTGGTATGTAGCATCCCCACACACGATTCCAACCCTAACCACCTGCACAGCTTGATTTTGGAGAATCAACATCGATCGTTGATCAGTAAACTGCCTTCATCACGACCATTCAACTTGGGAGACCTTAAAACTTTGTCAATATTCCCTCATTCAAACGATTGGGAAACTTCATATCACGGAATTTACCACGTCCATTGATCAAACCTAGACCTCATGTCTTGACCATTGATCATTGTATCCCCTACCACTTTTCACGATTCAAAATCGCAACTTTACCCATGGTAGTTCAAATCACGGAATTGACTACGACCACAAATATATCTCCACCTTTATCATAGTCCTTCGATCCTTTCTCCCTTTAACACATTCCACGATTTGGAAAATTTTCTTCCTCTACGCATGTTTATCTAGCGGAATCATTTAGGACCATCGATATGGATTTGCATCGATCTCGACCCTCCAACATTTCTCCCTTTTAACTGACTCTGTAATTATAAAAACCAAATATTACCTCGCATCTTCGATCCATGGAATTGCTTTCCCCCGTTGATCTTCATCACCTTGCATCTGGACTGTCGATCTTATAGTTGTTTACCTCCTCTCCGCCCCTGAACACTCCAAAGACAGAGTGATATACCATTGTATATCGAACTCATTTTCATCATCCAATGGACTGTGATGAAGTTCATGCTAACCTTTTAATTTCAAGGGTGCTTTCATGAACTCTTCAAAGATAACCATTTCCAAACCTTACAATCCCATAATTCAAATTTTTCAAATATAGTGCTAACGGATAAATTTTATAATTGGGGCATGATATCATGTACTACTATCATACCTTTTGGTATTTTGGGTGCTACCAGTGTAGCACAACCCTTGATAGGGATGCTAACCCGTGGCGCATCCATCCTCCTTGGTGGAATATATGGTGGTAAGAAGTTACTGGTTTCAAATTCCTCTTGCTCTTCATGGCTTGGTGGTTTTACTGGAGCTTTATCCTTTCTTTGTTTCTTCATTGTATGCTTCCTCTTTGAAGCTGGTGATGCTTTGGATTCTTGCACTGTGCATTTTTTTGGAAGGCCAAGGGGGGAATTGGGAAGTAGTTGGGATAGGTGGTTTCTTTGGGGGAATATATCCTACAGTATATTCCATGATAGGGGTAGGTGATGCAGGTCCAAATTTTGGGTCCACAGTGAGACTATCACTCAATATTGTAATAACCATAAATTGGGTTCGGCTCTTTGAGTTGCAGAAAATAATCGCTCTTCTCTATTTTAGGTAGCATGATGCTAAATGTGGTAACAACATGTAATATGAAACATAGATTTTAGATATTTGTATTTCACGTGAGTGAGCCTTTACTTAGAAATTAATCCGTCCTTTCAACATCATGAAATGACAATTTGGGTCAGTTAAGGAATATTTTTGATACGTCGTCAATTAGTTGTCAGTAGTAAATAATGTTATTATCATTTATGGTAGATATGATCCCAAGATATGCCACCTGATTCTGTCAATATCTCTAGAATAATGACTGACAAGTATCGTGTCAACAGATTACTTAATTACTGTTCCTATCATGACATCAATTTGTGGTGGTTTTATTTCATGTGGTAATTCTGCTTTTCCCTTTAGCTTCAACAGCTTTTTGTCGCACTCCTTGCGACTTTATTTTCTCCTCATTATTCGTCTTTGTTTGGTTTACTTTATCAAGCCATATCGAGCAGGGTAAGTTGTATATTCACATGTACGAACTCCTTCCACTATGCACATACCTTCTAACTCATGTATATTTATGTCAAGTGGGTCACTATCATCCAGGTCTCCTGTGATATTATAACACTCCATCCAATTGTGTACTATCATGTTGCATTGATGGAAATTCATGGTTGCGACCGGGATTTCTTTAAATATCTTGTCCTTTATTATTTGCAATGCAACATTGACTGCAGGTGTTCACTTGTGAACTCAAATGTATGGGTGAATATTACAGCTAAGCTTTCCCATTCGACAGTTCCTCGTCGCAAATCTACTAATGTGTACCATTTTCTTGGTACCATTTCCAAAGTGTGGATGAATCGATGCGCCCATTCTTGTCGCAAATATTCTTCCCAATTTTTACGAAAGTGATCAATATGTTCCATACGATCTGTCAACCCTGTATACTTTAGATCAAGGAAACTAATCTTTCCTCCAAATATGACCTCCATTAATCTTCTACACTGTGACCATTCAGATATAGACTATTTGTGTGAACCCCACCATCTAGCGGGTGTAGCTTTCATTACATAGTCCATAGTGGACAATCGTTGTGATTCTATGACATTTTCTTCAAATTATTCTAGAAAAGATGCAAGGTTAGGTAATCCTTCATATGTAGGAAGCACGCTTGCTTCAGCTCCTACCCTTCGGATAACTCTTGTGATTCTTGCACACCTTCTCATGGAGACTTCATGTAGCCTATTCTTCTGATTTTCCTGGGCATCACCTAAGTTGAACGTGCACAAACTTACACTCCACCAACTCAATTTCCCATCAAGAGTTGGATTTTTATAATCTTCTTTTGAAGACATGATGTTATACAACTGATCTAGATAATTTCCCTGCCCTTCACTATGTACGGGCTCAACATATATTTTTCCTTCAAGCAGATCAATGGGTGCATCCACTCTTATTTTAGAATCTTCAAATGATAAGATATTTTTCTTGAAGTTTATAATGGTTTGGTTGTTTATTTCCCAATCAATTCCTAGCAGTGCAGGATATGGATTTGTGTCATCAATAATTTAAAAATCTTTGAAGTCGGCATATGTTCTTAATCCTTCAACTTCTATGGGAATTTTAGTTAGTATACCAATTGGTAGAACCTTCAATTGATTTGCAAGCCTTAGTTGAATGGGAGACCAGTCTAGTCGCCACTTATTCATGCTCTCCCATGTTTTTCTTGTCATTGTCTTGAAATTTGAGCACAAATATAATATTATATAATTCATAGCATGGCCTCCTATCCGCGCATTCATTCATAGTTCTGATCTTGTCTTTAATGTTTTCCCGAAATGATTAACTCTTTTTTCAGGTCGCGGGTCATCTGGGGTTTCTTATATGAGTGCTATCAATTCAGCGACATCATCTTTAGCATTGATTAGTGTTAAAAAAAAATTGAAAAACTCTTTAAGTTTACTAACATTTTTCATTTTTGGCTTCCTAATGAGCTATTCAAATCGTTCAGGCATGGTCTTGACTTATCTAGATGTCGACAGATGATTAGCATCAACAAATTGTTGTTGCACCTCCAAGAAGACATCTTTCTCCTGTTAGACATCTAGAAGAGCTTTATTTTTTGTCATGGGTTTCACCTACACTTGTCCTTGTTGTGTATCTTGGTCTGCATGTGTCGCAGAACCTCCTCTTGTCATTACAACAATGTGAGGTTCTCTTGGTTCAGTAGAAATCATCTGAATGTTCTGATTGGGATTTGGATTCTGATTTTGCAATGGGTTGGTATTTATGATAGTTCTAGCCTTCCATTCATAATTAGTTGTAGGCACTGTTCGATAGTGTGATCAAATGCTTTACAATATGTACAAGTTTTCACAGGACTTTGAAAATATCGGGAAAAAATTCCTGGCTGCCCGCAATTATAACATATTCCTCAACCAAACCCTCCTCTTGTTTGTTGTCCTCGGCCTCTAAAGTTTCTACCCCCATTTTCAGAGGGTATTTTTGTTGTTGAGGATATTGATTCTATTGGTACATTAGAGTAAATTTCAACTCAAAATGGGCCTTCTAAAAAAAATTAATATAATAATAGTTAAAATAATAAAATAATATTTATTAATTTTGGAGGAAGAAAAGAAAAAACTACTTTTTGTTTGTATTTTCGACATATCTCCTTTTTACTCAAATTTTGATCGAGAGAGATTTTTGGATGTGGAACTAAATTCTGCATCCAACGAGTACCCACTTGGCATAATTTTGATGGACCCCGCTACCCCCCCAAAAAAATACCTGAAAAAACATGATGATGTTGTCATCATCACGTTTTTTCAGGTATTTCTTATTTTTGGGGCAATGGGGTCCATTAAAATTATATCGAGTGGGTACTCATTGAATGCAGAATTTAATTCCACATCCAATGAGCTCTCCCGATCAAAATTTGAGTAAAAAAAAAGGGAGATATGTCAAAAATACAAACAAAAAAGTAGTTTTTTTTATGATACCTATCCCCAAATTTATATTAAAAAAGTGTTTAAGACATATACGGTATTTCAAATTTAAATCTATTTCATTGGATAACATATGATGACATGGAATTTGAATTAGAGTTAAAAGGCCCATTTTGAGTTGAAATTTCCTCTAATGTTTTGGCTGAGGTTATTGTGGTTGCGGATATTGCACGGCCTGATACTAAAGCTGTGCTCGTTCATCTTACATATGCTCATCATTTTTCATTAAGTAGGTATTCATAATTTTTTCATGAAGTAGTTGTAATTCTCTATAGTATTTTTCATCATGAACCACTAATCTACACAATTTACAATACATACTAGTTGGTGTGCTTATAATATTCTGTAAGTACATAATTCTTCAGACTTATGGCCCCTAGTCTGGAATATCCTACACCAAGGAATTTCTTGAGTGTTTAATGGGTTCGGCGCACCTGCTACGACATAGTTCATGAGCATCAGGAAATTGTATTTATGGTGTCTATGTGTACTGTATCTTGTACACCATATCTTTTCTTGAACTTCCTTTCCTCTCTTAATATCCTGGAGATGCATCGTAAGGTTGTCCAGCTACGACTAAACATCATTTATGAGCGAGGCTTATAATTTCATTGATATTTCTAGATCCTCTATATGCAACATAATATTCTGTTGCATCAATGAGGTTCATATATGTGGTAACAAGGAAACAATAAACCATTCCTTGTGTTGTACATCCGAGATTTGGAAACTTACTTTGGCCATCAATGTCTTAAATATTTGGTCAAAGTCCTAAACAAATTATGTTGGTAACTACTTAGTCTCTTTGATTTCAATGATGCACTGTGATTCATACTTTGGTTTTTTGAACTCATCTATTAAACCCACTCGAATCTCACTAAGTTTTTTCAGGAAAACTCCTACTAGTACTATGGAAAATTTCATATACCAATCCAGTGCATGACCTCATAGAGTCGTGATCATTTGTTCTTTCTTGATATTCTCATCCTGGATCTGTCAAATAGTCCAGACATATTCGCAAAGGAACCAATGTTTTTCTAACTCTTTGAACCCATTTCCATTAAATATTGGTAAGTTAATGTCAGCTCCAACCATTGTATTTGTTATTGGTACAATGCAAACAAAATTTTGGCTAGTCGAACTTCCTTATCCGTTATTTACAGCTTTATTATTACTCATATTTATAGAAATACTTGGAGGTAAGTCTCTCTATCTTACCTCTGGAAAAGTATGTGGTTATGTAGGTGAGTAATAACCACATTCTTGTTCTAGCACTTCAGTCGATTATTTAGACTCTTCGTCTCCTTCAGATATCGGTTGATATTCCTCTTCTTTGTCACAAGATCCTTCATCCAAGTATTATGCAAGATCGTAGCCTTCTTCTTCTCTGTTTGTGATGCAACTCCCTCTTCCTAACAGAGTTTTTATTCACTTGTTGGACTTGAATCTTCTTCCACTTCTAAAAAATTATGGCTCTAGTTTAGTTCCACTATCTCTTGGGAAAATCTCACTTTAGGGTTTTACTAAGAAATTGCCACTCTATTTCTATATAGTCTTGTTACATTCGTAGAATTCTTTTCTCACATATAAGAATTTTTATCCACGTCTTCAAAGATGACAGAGATCTATTGCATGGGCCTTGAAAAAAATTTCGCTCTGCCTCACTGTATGAGGTTATTGTGTGAAAAACAAACTCAGTAATATATCCCTCTAGGATACTATCTATCCAAAAATCTACAGCCCTAGACACAGGGTTTCTTACTTCTTCCAGTTGTTCAATTAAATGGGGAGTCCACTCCCTTGGTTCTCCTCCTTGAAAATTTGTTTGTTGGGTCGCTAACTTAGATATCCATTTATGCAACGCAATGGGAAACTCAGAAAAGAAAATATTGTGGATGTCTATGTAGATGTATCGACCCAGCCAATCTATTGGGTTACACTAAAATCCTTCTCTTTATTTTTGTGCGAACTCTAACTCCTTGGATTCCAAACAATCTTGGATCTCTGGTTTCATTGGTTTCCACAACATATCCCTCACCACAACAATTCAGGGTCCCCACAACAGAACCATTTGTTTGGTTTTGTGTCTCTCTATCCCTTTTTCCATGGATCCCAACCCAGGTTCAGTCCCTTCTTCTCAACACAACAAATCTTGAGATATAGTCCTGACAGAGCAGAGCTCATCTGACAACACCTGCGACGTAGATGCCGTCTCACCCAAGATATCTCTCTTGATGGGTAACTTCTAGAACCAAGTTTTTGGTAGTTGGGTGGGAGGGTGTTTAGTACCTGGCTCTGCTCTAAGGCTTTCAACAAAGTCATAAAGTGGATTATTTTTGTTCACCATTCTCAACAACTAGGATGTGCCCCAACCTTCCTTATGCAACTCATTAAATAAATAGAATACATGCATCATAAACACATTCAGTAATATAAGGCGATCATCATACATCTATTCATTTGTAAGAAAACCTATATTCATTCAATCAATACAACATTTACTCATATATCTAATACACTTTCAACATTCACACATATACACAGAATATAACATGGAAAACCATCAGGGAAAAAACCACAAGGTGCTCTTCATCTGGAATGAGGAAATAGATGAAACCTTTTTCTAAGCACTAAGCTGCAAACTCTACTCAATATCGTCTTCTCTAACATTATAGGCTCCTCCTCCCTCTCATGCTCTCTGATACTCTCTATGTTCTCTTTCTATTCTTCTTCTACTAGTGATCTGCAAACATCCTAGATTGACTCAACCTTCCCTACTATTCCGTGGACTCAGCTGTAGATCCTTTACTCTAATGCACTCAAAAATACATAGCCACCAACCAAGAGCTCATGCTTTTTAGCCAACAAGATCCTACAATGACTAATTGTAGAGAGAATGTTTACAAGGACTGACTGCCAGTAGAATGTCTAACACTGACTGTCAGGAGAATGTCTAACCCACATATAGCTTGGGTTCCTTATTTTATATCCCTATTACAGACTCGATACAGATTCCATGCATCCTTGATACAGACTCAATACCGAATCGATACATACTCTATATAGACTCATTATAGTCACTTTCTCATCTGACTTACCATACCTAGTCGACAAGTTGTCTTTCTTATTCTAACAACACTTAACGGGAGGCACTAATGGTCTGACTTACAAAGATGCCTTCATGCATGTGGTTTCTATAGGCTCCATCCAAGATTGTACCCACAATGGTTAAGGCCAATCACTTTCTTAGTAGTATGTCTTACTGTCATTTTCCAGCCATTATGCTACTTGCACACCTTCTGCTGCTAATATTCTACTGTATCATCTTGTGCTGCATTCCATCTATATGTTGTGGCTTACTTATGTAGAGTGGCTTCCTCTTTTGATGCCTTCTCGTCTTCTTATTCCTCTCTTTCACTTCCTCGGTCACAGCATCCTTCCTCTTCTTTCCTTTATGTTTCTTCTTCAGTCGTAGCTCCTTATTCTCCTCATTTAACTCTTCTCCATACTTGGGGCAGAATTCTGCATGAATTCTTCCTTTCTGTCTCTAGGCCCAATAGTTCTAGTGTTATTTTATGTATAAATATATGGTTGTTGATTAGTGTAATGGAAGAATAAGGATGGATTTGATTTAGACATTAATACAATATTTCTCAATTCTGCAAATTGTGACCATTATTCTTGTTTTGTGATGGCGAATTAAGTCATTACAATGGAATGAAACTTGAGCTTCCATGATTTAGTTCATGGATACAATTTTATTTAGCTTCTGGTTCTCTTTTAAGGAGAATGTGCCTATTGGTTTGGGTCCACCAATAGGTCATGTACCGCCCTCTCCTTTGCATGTTAATTTCTATGATAGTATTTAATTATTTTTTTTTGTAGATTGATTCTTATTATAGATTCATTTCCTGAGTAGATTGGTACGTTCTTTTGAAAACTAGAATTTTTATTTCAACACCTTAAATGATTTGTTTCATATTGAGTTCATTTTACCATTTATATTTGAATTAAATTAGATTACTTCTGCATGGTATTTGGAAAGGATTAAATTGAGCTTGTGATTTTAATTAAAGAATTTCCATAAATCATTTCTCTTAACATGTTACAACATGAAACAATATGAATATTACTTGATTGAATATGATTTGAGTTGCATGTAATATATAAAATAACTTGTGGGATTAACAAATTGATTCTCCAAAGAATTATTAAGGTGAATTTACATAAAACTAATTACATTTGCAAAGTTATTTGTACGGAATTGACATTTGAATTCTTGCATCAATTTAGAAGGTTTTCAATCAGGTTAATATCATTGCAGACTGTTTCAAATTATAATTGAATAATAAACTACTTTGAAGGAATCCTTATGCATACTCAACACAATCCGATTTTGATACATATTTAGAACAGAGTATTAGTGCCCTGTATTAATATAATCAAATCAAAGATCTGAATCAAACTTCAATGAAGGTAAGAGTAGTTGGAAACTCCTATATTAATCTTTGTGAAATTTGAATTAATGAAGCAAACATGTGAATGATAAATACTTTTAGATAGTAATTGAATTTAAAATTCTGCAATACAACTAGGCTTTGATCATGCATTTCCTGTGCTTACCTCAAATATTATGATCCCCGGGTTGACATTTTAATGTCGGTTATTTATAGTGATATAATTTTCCTGAAATTTTTGGTGTAGTTGTGAGGGAGGTTCTAAAGGGGTGAATTCTAGGTAGATAGGGGTATATAGGTGGCCTTTACATTACATAACAAGGGGAAGGGGAAAATGATAAGACACAAAGACAAATTCAATATGGTATTTATGTGGGGTAACATCCTGACACATCCACTTTAGTGGGTTTCCCCAAATCCTTGTTGTTCCTTTCTCACAAGCGTGATTATTTCTTCGCATTTTTTATTTATTTTTCTGCAAAAGTGTGTTTGTCTTTCCTCAAGTTTAGGTAGTTTACGTTCTTGCAATTTAATTTTATGAAAGTGTTATTTTTTCAAGTTTGGGATTTTTTACTTTCCGCAATTTAATTTCATGCAGCAGTGTTTTATTTCATGCAAGAGCATTTTGTTTCATTTATGCAAATATTTTTTTAGTGGTAGGGCAGTCGCACAAAGTTGGTTCCACTTTTTGGTGCCACTTAGGAAATCAGAAATGCACTTCCGAAGTGCAAATCAAGAATGCATATGCATTATTGATGGTACGTTCGGAATAACCCGAGCCCAAACACAAGGCTAAGGTTCATGGAAATGTATCACATATGTGATATATCGCATATGCGTGTTGTAATGTTAAATATCGCATATGCGATATATCGCTTATGCGATATGCAGCACTTACAAAACGCATATGCAATATATCGCAAGTGCGATATTCAACATTTACAAAACGCATATGCGATATATCGCACTTGCGATATATCGCATATGCATTTTGTATTGTCTTGATTATGACTTATATGATACTAAATTTTATTTGTTAAGAAGTATGGGAAAATTGTTTCTTCCTTAACAACCCTACTAAGAAAATAATTCCTTTGTATGAACTAAGTGTGTTGAGAGATCCTTTTTACTCTTAAAGGATTCCATGTGTACAAATTCCTAAATTTTACACAAGTATATTGTTTGAGAATGCGATACTTTGGGAAAAGGAACATAACATATTTTAAATAAAGGACATCCCCTTCTCTTCACTAACAAATAATTCGGTAATAATAATTTGAAAAAGAACACATATGACAAAGAGATGTTGGCCATCATTAAAGCTATTAATTCTCAATGTTCATAAATGATTAAGTATTTTTTCTATATAAATATTTATGATCATTGTTTGAAGTGTTTCTTGTAGGCATAATCATTCCCAGAGAAATATAATGGGTTACTAAGATGCTTGGTATGATTATTGTATCATGTATAGAAAATGTAAAGAGAATGTAGTAGTAGATTTTTTTATATGCAAAAAGAGGGATATAGATTCCT
Organism: Pseudotsuga menziesii; assembly: GCA_001517045.1. Classification (NCBI taxonomy): domain Eukaryota; kingdom Viridiplantae; phylum Streptophyta; class Pinopsida; order Pinales; family Pinaceae; genus Pseudotsuga; species Pseudotsuga menziesii. The sequence goes on from LPNX010041379.1 coordinate 27,032, forward strand.
GTACCATCCCATGATTATTGAATAAACTTCCTTTGTCAACTACATAATTTTTTTTTATTTGGGAAACTACTTCTTCCACGTCGATTATTCTTTGGGCATGCAGTCACATTGTTCTAATAGTTTACCCATGATCGAAATGAGAAATGGAAAAATATGGTATGCTTTCCCTTTCATTTGAATTATTAACTTCGAGATACTAGTGAATGTGTGTGCTTTGGTCACACACATCGCTACTAGATACTCATGACAATATGGTCGATTGCATTGCAAATTCCACCTAAGAATTGAAAGGATGAATTGGAGTGTAAACTTCAACAAATGAATTGAGGACCAATGACATGCTCGTTCAATGCATCCAAAACATTCCAAAACAATCTAATAAATGTAAATAATCAATTTGGTTGCATAATACATTGAAGCACTAAGTAAAATTATGCTATAATAAACGTAAATAATCAATTTGGTTACATAATACATTGAAGAGATAAGGAAAATTCTGCTAACCCATAATTCAAAAATTAGTTCTAAGATGTTAAATAAGTATGGGAAGAAACAATTTTCCCATACTTCTTAACAAATAAAATTTAGTATCATATAAGTCATAATCAAGACAATACTCATGGATTTTCAATTATAAAAAGTTCCCTTTTTAAATGGAATAGATTACGTACCATGGAGCATAAGAATAGAGGCATATATGCAATTTTTTTAGCTTGACATTTGGAGTGTAGTTGATAATGGATACACAAATCCAAAGAATCAATCAAAAGGTTCAATAACAAATAATCTACACAAAAACAATCCAAAGAAAATGAATACAATTTTGAATGGCCTATCATATTGTGAGAAGAACAAAATGGGACAATGGAATTAAACTACATAGCTCTGGGAGAATATATACTATCTTTATTCAAAAGAAACTCTATCAATAAAATGAGGTACAACCCAAAACAAATGATGAAGCCATTGAGAGAAAAAGCAAAGTCTCCAAAGATAAAGAAGACTTTGAAACCGAAGAATAAGTATATCTAGAGGAAGAACTTATTAGTTCTATATGTGAACTGAGGAAAGATGAAAGAGAAAACTAATCATTAATGGAGCAATTGCAAAAGTGCCAATTTCAAAAATTGTCCAATTTCAAAAATAATACACTAAAATCAACACAAATGCCTTTAAAATCCCTAATTGAAATGAATACACCATCATTGAATGGAAGCATAATCATCCAAGGTATGATAGAAGCAAGCACAAGAGGGATGCACTTCCCATGAGACAACATACACTTAGTTAAAAAAAAAAACCGTAGTTCCTTACTTTTCAATATCCCATATGCGATATATATCGCAAGTACGATATATCGCATATGCGATATATATCGCAAGTGCGATATATTGCATATGGGATATATCACACATGCAATATTCAAAAGCAAAAAAAAAACAAAACTGATGCTGCAAGCCCCTCAAATCTCATTTTCACAGGATCGGGACAGCAAAAAAACGCAGGAGCGAAATAGCGCAAGTGCGATTTGCGTTTTACCTTTTCGAGGTCGAGGTCGAGGTTGAGTTCAAGATGGATTGCTCCAATGGCAGGTAAATTCTAGTTCAATCCTTTTCATTTAGCCTTCCATTCTTTACTTTTTTTCATAATTTCATTGTTTTTATAATTATTTTGAACAAATTAAAAAGAATAATTGAATGTGAACAGTCAAATAATGGTTCTAAGTAAAATAACTTGCAGTTTCTTGTTTAAATCTTAACAGACAACACAAATGAACAACAGAATGTGGAAAACCCACCCTCTAATAACCCACAACCAAACCCAAACCCAGAGGGGGAACAAGATAGAAACACACAGATTATTGCACACTTGGCATCATTGAGGCGCCTTAGCTCATCTATTAGAGGGGGGGGGTCATTTGAGAGATTCTTGAGCCGATGCCTTGGACACAATAACAAACACAATTTTCAATGCCCAAGGAGCTTTGTACAACATTACCTCATACATAGAATATAGGAGGCAATACGACTCTGATGGATTGACTCATAAAGACATCAAAGCCCTTAAAATTACAAAAGACCAGTTATTTTCATTATTCCGGGACCCTAGCACCAGATTGGTTGCACCCACTAGTCGAGCACACATTTCCATAGACTGGTGCATTGAACCAAATATAAAGGCTAATGGGATGGATCGTTGGTATATGGTCTTCAATGAAGACCCCCATGGGAATAGGGACATCCCATTTTATTTCCTTAGAAAGTTGTATGCAGAATTCATCCTAGGGAAACATGTTAACTACTTTGATCTCTTAGGAAACCAAGGTGTTGGTCATGGGATGCCCCAAGATAGGGAAGGAGACATGATAGATCCTAGCTGTGTTCCACACCTACCACGTACACCAAAACCCCCTCGGGTATATCCTCCTGCAGGTCCTGTCATTGAGTATACATAGGAGGCATTACTTGACATGGCAAAGACATTGCTTGATCATGGGACCAATGTCCAAGGAAATGTAGACCAAGGGGCTGGCACTTCTACATCAGGCCCATATACAGATCACAGAGGAGATGTAGAGTCTTCAGAGCATCGTGTTGCTCCACACCCTTGCACATCGTGTGGAGGCATATGCTATGGCCTTGCTTCCGACTTTCGAGATGATGGATTACTTCGCTTTGTAAGTAAAACTCATTATTTTAATATTATATTTTGTTTCATGTCAAAATATTCAATTGTTTCGCACTTGATTTCTATTTAATTATCTAAAAATTTATGTGAAGAAATATACAGCTGGTGTCCCATGGCACACCACAGTCACATAGTCCATTGATCAATGTTGAGAAAATTGATGTGGCTATCAATATTGCTTATGGGTTTGGTTCTTCACCAATAGGGGTAAGAACTATACTTTTTAATTTTTCAACTTTATTTATATATTTATAGTATATATTGTAATGTATTCAATATGTATCCTAATTTTGATACTTGACATGTTTTATGCAGGTTTCCCAGGAAGAGTATATTGTCTCGCAGCCTATTCCCTCTCATGCAGAGGTAGATTCGCAGACACAGGTATTATTTGAAATATGCTTTTAATTATGTTTCTCTTTGTTTGGAAAAATCATTTTGCAAATTACATATCGCTTTGACATATGTTATTTTATGTAGGAACCTGTTGTGACAGTGGTGCTTGAAGAGCACCAAAGCGAGGTTGTTGTCAACCCACCTCTTCCCCCCAAACAGGTATGTATGTTTCGCTTTCTTTGGTAGTTCATCATTTTCCTTCTAGGTAGTATATATGTCTCTGATTCACTATTTTACAATAAATTGACATATATATGCTACTTTATATGTAGGCCCTTAGTGAGGCACCGGTGTGTGAAGAGCACCAAACTGGCGGCCCACCTTTGACGAGCTAGTAGGTATGTTTATGTAGATCGCTTTCTTTGTACATTTTTGTACATATCTTGATCAAGTAACATTCAATATGTATCCTAATTTTGATATGTAACATGTTTTATGCAGGTTTCCCATGATGAGTATATTGTCTTGCAGCCTATTCCCTCTCATGCAGAGGTAGATTCACAGACACAAGTATTATTTGAAATATGCTTTTAATTATGTTTTGATTTGTTTGGAAAAATCATTTTGTAACTTACATATCGCTTTGACATATGTTACTTTATGTATGAAACTGTTGTGACAGTGGTGCTTGAAGAGCACCAAAGTAAGGTTGTTATCAACCCACCTCTTCCCCCCAAACAGGTACATGTACATGTTTCGCTTTCTTTGGTAGTTCATCATTTTTCTTCCAAATAGTATATATGTCTCTGATTCACTATTTTATATGAAATTGACATATATATATATATATATATATATATATATATATATATATATATATGCTACTTTATATGCAGGACCCTAGTGAGGCACTGGTGCGTGAAGAGCACCAAACCGGTGGCCCACCTTTGACGAGCCAGCAGGTATGTTTATGTCTAGATCGCTTTCTTTGTACATTTGTGTGTACATATCTTTCTCTGATTTGGTGCTTGAAGAAACCCAAATTGGTGACCCTCTCCCCCCAAGGTACATGTATATTTGTTGACATTGGCATATATATATATTTTTTTTATGCAGCCTGATAGTGAGCAAGTGGTGCAAGAAGAGCACCCAATCAGGGTCGCTGTCAATGAGGCACCAGGACCCGTGATTACTTACTCACGTACAGTAAGTAGAAATGTTATTTTGGTTTCAAGGAATTTGAACAAATGTATATAGAATTTTTAAAGGTTGGTAAATTAACTTACAAATGTTGGTTTTTCTGCAGTCTCCACTGATGAGACCTATCCCTCTTGTTCAGCGATGGGGATCACCAGGGAGCAGTCGCAAAAGAAAGCTACACTTCTCCGAAGACTCTGTCAGTGGTATCAAAACAGGGGATAACTAGAAAAAATGTATAGGGGGCATACATAGATGTATCTTTTTGTTCATATGTGTACACATAGATGTACTTTTTGATCCACTATTTTGTATTATGGCCATGTGGCATGGAAATTTTTGTACAACATTATTGCTAGATACATATATAATATAAAGAAAGGTTCAAATTTATACATATATATGGTTGACTTGATCTTGGAACATGATATCATGGTTGACTTGGTCTTGGAACATGATATGTGTGGATGACCTATGTGATATAATGATATGTGTGGTTCGTGCATGTGTGCTAACTTAAATGAATTTCCAATACTTAAAGGAAGAATTTAAATGACTCATCAACTTTTTAACATCATACAATTCTAACATACAATAGCATATACCCTAATTTACACACACTAACATACTCTACAATTCTAACATGTACACAATAACATACTCTACATTACCCTACGACACTAACATCATACCATACTATGATACAATAACATGTACCATGACATAACATAATAGTTCAATATGTACCATTTAACACTAAGTCATGCATGCATGTGTAATATATACCATATCATACCCTACAATACCCTATTATACTAGAGTTCATTGAATACCATACTAATATACATCAAGTACCCTACAAACCCTAAATTGGTTAAAGTAAACCCTAGTTGGTGCATGCGAATTTGTGTTCATGAAAGCCTAGTTGGTGCATGCAAGTATTGGTGATGTCATGTGTGTTTCTAGTTTCCTCTCCTAACTTGCATTCAATTTCTCACTAAACCCTAGTTCCATCTCATACCTTGGTAACTCCAGTTCGAGCATGCAAATTGTTGTTCATGAAAGCCTAGTCGGTGCATGCAAGTATTTGTGATCATTTGTTTCTACAACTCCCTCTCTTAACTTGCAAATTACTCACCAAACCCTAGTTCCATCTCATACCTTGGTAACCCTAGTTTCACCGCGTGCCTTTAATTCCATCTCACTAAAAGACCCCAATAGATAACAGTAGACAAAATGTACCACATGATCTTTGCAAATGTGCCAATTTCAAAAATTGTCCAAAAATTTCTCCCATGTTGGTCCTATATCGGAGAAAAATCCCAATTTCAAAAATTGTCCAAAAATAATAATAATATTATTATAGAAAATATCCAAAAACACACATAGTCTTATACATCCAAAAAACTGTACATGAACCAAAATATTATCTAACTCAACCAAAATAGTGAAATATATACATTGATATTACATGTCACCTTTATTTGAATCACAAGGAAGAAACCAAATAGGGCCCTTCAATTATCTCTTCGAACTCCATATCTTCCAAAATTTCACTTGCTTAAGGAAGAGAATCAACAATAATGTTTAGTTCCCAAAAACATGCTGAAAATAAATGTACTAAAGAGTAGCAGTATTTGACAATTAGGTCTTGTTTAACATCCAATTTATAGTGAGATCCTAGTCAACAAAAACCTAGAGAGTTTTTACACCATTATTGAAAGCACATTTTATCAAGAGCATTGAGGCCATTAATTATCCAAAGTTGTGTGTTCCAATTCCAGCTCCAACTTTATACTTACTGAAATGCATATATCATTTAGAAAAATAAGATGCCCTGTGATACTAAAATTTGGATCACTTTGATATGCATCATCAAGGAAACCCATGACTTTGATATGTAAGCTACCATGGGAAAAGAATTAGATGTACATGTGTTTAGTGTACTTTTTGAGACATGTGTGTTTAGTGTTTAGTTGGTGCATGCAAGTATCAAGGTGATCATGTGTTTGTAGTTCACTCTCCTAACTTTCATGATTGCTTGTCAAACCCTAATTTGACATCTCATACCTTGTCTTGAACCTAGTTGGAGCATGCCACAATAATGTTTATTTCCCAATAATGTTGGTGAATGCAAGTATTGGTGATCTCATGTGTTTGTAGTTGACCCTCCTAACTTGCATGATTGCTCACCAAACCCTAGTTGGACATCTCATACCTTGTCTTGACCCTAGTTGGAGCATGCCACAATAATGTTTAGTTCCCAATAAAGTTGGTGCATGCAAGTATTGGTGATCTCATGTGTTTGTAGTTGACTCTCCTAACTTGCATGATTGCTCACCAAACCCTAGTTGGACATCTCATACCTTGTTTTGACCCTAGTTGGAGCATGCACAACTTGGTGACTCATGAAACCCTAGTTGGTGCATGCAAGTATTGGTGATCTCATGTTTTTCTAGTTGACTCTCCTAACTTGGATGATTGCTCACCAAACCCTAGTTGGACATCTATGACCTTGTCTTGACCCTAGTTGGAGCATGCAAGTATTGGTGATCATGTGTTTGTAGTTCACTCTCCTAACTTGCATGATTATGCACCAAACCTTAGTTGGACATCGCATACCTTGTCTTGACCCTAATTGGAGCATGCACAACTTGGTGACTCATGAAATCCTAGTTGGTGCATGCAAGTATTGGTGATCATTTGTTTCTAGTTCACTCTCCTAACTTGCATGATTGCACACGAAACCCTAGTTGGACATCTCATAGCTTGTCTTGACCCTAATTGGAGCATGCACAACTTGGTGATTCATGAAACCCTAGTTGGTGCATGCAAGTATTGGTGATCTCATGTGTTTGTAGTTGACTCTCCTAACTTGCATGATTGCTCACCAAACCCTAGTTGGACATATCATACCTTGTCTTGACCCTAGTTGGAGCATGCACAACTTGGTGACTCATGAAACCCTAGTTGGTGCATGCAAGTATTGGTGATCTCATGTGTTTGTAGTTGACTCTCCTAACTTGCATGATTGCTCACCAAACCCTATTTGGACATCTCATACCTTGTCTTAACCCTAGTTGGAGCATGCACAACTTGGTGACTCATGAAACCCTAGTTGGTGCATGCAAGTATTGGTGATCTCATGTGTTTGTAGTTGACTCTCCTAGCTTGCATGATTGCTCACCAAACCTTAGTTGGACATCTATGACCTTGTCTTGACCTTAGTTGGAGCATGCAAGTATTGGTGATCATGTGTTTGTAGTTCACTCTCCTAACTTGCATGATTACGCACCAAACCTTAGTTGGACATCTCATACCTTGTCTTGACCCTAATTGGAGCATGCACAACTTGGTGACTCATGAAAGCCATGTTGGTGCATGCAAGTATTGGTGATCTCATGTGTTTGTAGTTGACTCTCCTAACTTGCATGATTGCTCACCAAACCCTAGTTGGACATATATGACCTTGTCTTGACACTAGTTGGAGAATGCAAGTATTGGTGATCATGTGTTTGTAGTTCACTCTCCTAACTTGCATGATTATGCACCAAACCCTAGTTGGACATCTCATACCTTGTCTTGACCCTAATTGGAGCATGCACAACTTGGTGACTCATGAAAGCCTAGTTGGTGCATGCAAGTATTGGTGATCATGTGTTTCTAGTTCACTCTCCTAACTAAAACATGATTGCACACCAAACCCTAGTTGGACATCTCATAGCTTGTCTTGACCCTAATTGGAGCATGCACAACTTGGTGACTCATGAAACCCTAGTTGGTGAATGCAAGTATTGGTGATCTCATGTGTTTGTAGTTGACTCTCCTAAATTGCATGATTGCTCACCAAACCCTAGTTGGACATCTCATACCTTTTCTTGACCCTAGTTGGAGCATGCCACAATAATGTTTAGTTCCCAATAACATGCTGAAAATAAATGTACTAAAGAGTAGCAGTATTTGGTCCAATTAGGTCTTGTTTAACATCCAATTTATAGTGAGATCCTAGTCAACAAAAACCTAGAGATTTTTTACACCACCATTGAAAGCACATTTTATCAAGAGCATTGAGGCCATTAATTATCCAAAGTTGTTTGTTCCAATGCCAGTTCAAACTTTATACTTATTGACGTGCATATATCAAAGAAAAATAAGATGCCCTGTGATACTAAAATTCGGATCACTTTGATATGCACCATCAAGGAAACCCATGACTTTGATATGTAAGCTACCATGGGAAAAGAATTAGATGTACATGTGTTTAGTGTACTTTTTGAGACAATGCTTGAATAAGAGATTAATTCTTGAACAAAAGAATGGTTGTTTCCTCAAGTAGAACTCATAACTAAGTTCATCCCTAGCCAAATCCCCCATATGACCATGTACAAATAATTACTTTATGATGATTTTGAGTTCTCTTTTTCCATACCAATGCCACTAAAAATCATAATAAAAGAAAATCTCATACCTTGTTCCATATCATAAAGCACATCTCATGACTTGGATGATTACGCACCAAACCCTAGTTGGACATATCATACCTTGTCTCAAGACCCTAATTCCAGAGCATGCAACTTGGTGACTCATGAAAGCCTAGTTGGTGTGCATGCAAGAATTGGTGATAATGTGTTTCTAGTTCCCTCTCCTAATTAAATGTATATATATTAAACTAAAAACATCAAGAAATGTAAATTTCAACAACTCGAGACCTTGTTATTTTCCGAACTATATTTGGTGGTGTCTAAAGACACCATTCTTGGTGCCTCCAATGTTCCGTAGATGGTGTTTGTATCCTAGGCACACAAAAGGCTAGACATTAGTGACATCATAAGAAAGAAAAGAGAACCCAATGAAAATGTGCAAACATGGTTTAAATAATGCACCTGACAATGCACTCATACAAGTAGGCCATCTGGATCATCGCTGGTGCCGATAGTGTCCATCAATCTTTGATGCTCTATATGAGGTAGCAAGTATCATACATGTGACCTATTTTTGTGAGCAAGTGTGCGGAGCTTGATGTTTGTACCAACTACTAGGTTGGTGAAGTGGTATACAATAGCTCCTGGTCTATAATCCCGATATACATACCCACCCTTCCTTTTCTGTTGTGCTGCTAGTGTCAAGTAATCCCCTTTTATAACCATCGAGCCGGTTGGGAATTCCATATTTTCATCATCTGTAACAGGTTCTAGAAGGGTTTGTTTCCCCTCTAAGCAACGTGCCAACCAATATTCAGAACCCCATTCATTATTTTTTGGGGCAACCACTGCATACATCTGACCTGTGAAAGGAAATAAGTTGAGTTAACAATACATTTTGTAAATAAGGTCTTGCATTTCTAATTTATACATAAATTAAATTATACAAAGGTCGAGTAAACAATACATAAATACATTTTCTTATTTAAGTACTACTCATGTACCTGCTTGTATGAGATCCGATATGTGATCATAGTCTCTAGAAATATGTGTCTGATCATCTTCCAAATGGTCTATTTCATTGCCCCCATTGAAATTGTTTCCAAGTGTCACTCGATCCCATGTATCAATGGTATCAGTATGCTCACAATCATCCCATTCACCGATGCTACAGGAACTGCAAAAGCAAGCCTTCAATCTTGTCCAAATTTATAGGGCCGAGTTGTCTGAGCTTCTAATTGAATGAAACTGTCGAGTTCCATGCACTGTGTTCACCTGAGGTGTTTGTGATCGGTCCACATTTGTAACCTCCCAGAATATTCTTCGCACTAAGTGCTTCCTTGTTGCTTGTTCTCCCATCACAGATGCACACCATTGGACTATAGATGTAGCATCTCAAAGGCAAGCACCTGTAAACTTCATCTCTTCCCTTCGAAGGGAAATTTTAATGCATGCACCAGCACCATCGTGCTCTCCTTTTCCATGACTAGTTTCAAAGTAGTTCCATACATGTGGCACCTTGTATTTTAGGTGCAACAAACACAACCATTCAAATACACGTGCATTCTTGAACTGTCCAGCACAACCATCTGACCAAATGAAATGACGATAAAATGGTATATCCATAGCTATCACGTGGTCATAGAATAATTTAAAGCAATGTTGCATGTAATGGATGTCATGGGTCCGGTCGTCACTTATGTAGAAGTGACTTTCTTTCAGTATCACACGTTTCTCTTCACTACTATCTTGCCCATGTCGATACGTGGTATGCACCATTATGCTCACCTGCTCTGAGTGATAGTATTGACTTTGAATTTCATTTTGTGGTTGTAGGGTGTAATTTTCAGTAAATTCAACCACTGATAGTATTGTTCTGAGAGGGAAGGTGTCCCGGCATATTCTAAATTGCTCATCTTTCCACCGTGCCATATCGACATGTTGAATGTACTGTTGGATCTTTCCACAAGACTCTGGAATAAAATCACATACTCGAACCTGGTACATGAATATTAATATGTCAATAAACCACATAAAAAAATGTGTGTGTACACATGAATATTAATTTGTCAATATTCAAGAATTTACCTGTGAAGTCACCAATTTAATCTTCCTGCTTTCTTTCCCATCATTTAGCTGATATGTCTCATATTGATAGTTTTGCTTCTCAACAATTGCATTCTCGAATGCTTGATCTTCACTTTCATGGATGCAATCAGACCATAAGGATAGCCCACCACAATCGTTGCAAGAACCGTCTACACATTGTTTTAAGTAATGTGTCTGCCCATCTTGCCTCGGACACATGATGCTATGGATGAAATCTCTGGATGACATTGGCGGTACTGTACTTGAGCATTACTGGACATTGTTAGGATGCAAAAAACAACGTATATGTGCAAATGTTTGGTAATATAGGTCAAACTCTATGTGGTATCTACAACAACAAGTTTTGCGGATGGTATTGATTCTAACATACCAAGGCTTGCATTTTCAAAAGATCTTTGCCCAAGCCTTAGCTCTACATGGGAAACTTTAAACATATCGAACAGTTGAGTTTGTGTCATTTCAAGATAATGCTTAACATGAGGTTCAGTGTGATGAGAACCCCTACAATTTTTTAACACATCCTTCGTGTTAGAAGAAGGCCTAGTGTTATCATGCCAAAACGTTTGCACTAGGCCCTTCACTGCTTCAACTAACTCCATGTCTTTGCGAGGCAACCTACCGCTAAATGCCCATAATGTTTCCATTTGTCCCTCTACATCAAGGTTGTCTCTTCTTACTGAATATTTTTTAAGAGTCTTTGGATGTAAAGGAAAAATTTTTGATGTGCATTTAAGTAAACGACGTTGTCTTGTGGATCTACATACAATTGATTCAGCCAATACACGACAAGCCACATTACAGTCTTTTGAACGACTTTTTTTACCAATCAATGTGAATGCAGCAGCAAGAGATTTAACAATGTGATTACTTGATTCCATATTCTTCATTGTTGTTATGCCTAAATTTCTTCTAACAATTTCCATATTTCTAGATTTAAGCAAAGCTAAAAACAGTTGGCATTTACCGGCTTCGGATTTGTTATCAAAATATTGTTTCATTATTTGAGAAGAATGATGAAGGATAGTGCGTTTAGCCACCTTACCTTCCATGGAAGTCAATCCACTCTTGTCCACTTGTATTCGTTTAGGAGTTCTCTTTCATTTTGATGCAACATTTCTTGCCATTTGAAATGCTGGAGTGACGTTTACATCCACTACCGGCTCACAACTTTGATTAGGAGATTGAACCACTAAACATGGTTGTTGCTGAGTCACATTTGCATTGGGAGTAACATAATTATTTAACTGTTCACAAGATTGTCCATCTACTAATGGATGAATAATATCAACTTCCATATAACCAGCTTCTTTTAATGTTGCATTATCTTCCTTAGCCTCTATGTCAGGTATCTCTTGAGGGGGAATGGGAACTATTTGCTCTTGTAATGAATGCCGACAATTTCTTGAATCTTCCCTTTTTTTTGTTTTTTATTTTCTGCTTCTTCCGGTGTAAGCACCTTCCTTCCTGACTTTCTTCCTCTATTACGTACATTCCCCATTGAAATCCACCCAATCCTGTACAAAACTATGTAATTATGTAAGTAATGATAAAAAATTGCATGTCCAACAATTCTCTGTGCGCGGGTTCAAACGAATCATGTCTGTTGATACGTTAAAGGTGACCAACATGACGCCACCCTACATTTTCTATTAAAACATATATCGCATATGTGATATAACGCACCTCCAATATATCGCATATGTGATATTGAATTCCATATTTTTAATGAAGGGAAAGGGTTTTCCATAACACATTCCCGATATATCGCATATGCGATTTATTGCATATACGATATATCGCATATGCGATTTAGTGCTCAATGAAAATGTGTAATTTACATTTATCTAGATATGATGAGGATGAGGGTGATGAACATTGAGGGTGACCATGAGCATGATGATGATGAGTATGAGGGTGAGGGTGTCGATGAGGATGAGTGTGAGGGTGTCGATGATGATGAGGATGAGGGTGTTGATGATGGTGAGGATGAGTCTGATGAACAATGATGATGAGGATGAGGATGATGATAAGGATGAGGATGATGATGACCATGATGATGATGATGAGGATGAGGGTGATGGTGATGATGAGGAGGATGATGACTATGATGATGATGATGAGCAGGATGAGGGTGATGGTGATGATGATGAGGAGGAGGAGGATGAGGGTGATGATTAAGATGATGGTGAACAATGATGGTGATGATGAGGATGAGGGT
>LPNX010041379.1:45000-88299 GCA_001517045.1 Pseudotsuga menziesii
TAGGGTTGTTAATTTTCTGTTGTAAGGAAATGATTTTATCATATATCTAGAGGCCTATTTTTTTTAGTTACATAAGATTTATATTTATTTATTTTATACATATTTTCTACAAGAAATTTTTGTTTCAAGAAGTTTAACTCGTGAAACCATAACTACAATGGTGCACTTTGACTTGGTTTTACACTTACTGAGCAATCACTTTTACAAGTAGTAGCTGATAATAACATTGAATTATTATTCTGAGAGACACCACTATAATCTCATGGGTAGATGGTTGTTAATATTAAAAAATATTTTGGTTATTAACTGTTGGCCTTAATACAAATAACTATAAGCTCTCCATTGTATTAGTATAATTACAAGAGTTAATCATTCCTACAACCAAATTTTTACAAGCATTGCTCTAGAAAAATATTCTAACCCAATACCATTCCGCTCCTAGAAAGGTTTTCAGAGTAGCTTCCCCATTCACCTATGCATAACAGATTATAAATATTATCTTTAAGTTGAATTTGGGACAAGAGTCTCTAAAGGAAAAAGGATGTAAGAGGTTAACCCGTCTGGATGATTAACAGGTCTACTAGCAGCGGGTACCGACTTGTGGTATGACCAGGAAAACCCATTAGGGTATTGAGCAGTCATGTTGGTAATGGGGAATACTTCCCGGGGAAGAAATTTCTTGGATATTATAGTTACCCCATCAGATTCCTAAACATGATCGTTGGATATGGATTCTGACTTTAGTATTCATTTTGATAAATTTAATGACTCTTATTTAATAGCCACTAGATAAGATTCTTAAGATGATTTAATTCTCTACTCATGTATCTTTACTATATAGGAGGATTACACCTCCAAAGTGTACTTATTTTTAATCATTCAATGAACTTAACGGTGAACCTTATCTTTATCACTTACATATTCTTATGTAGAGCAAGAGCAATTTGACTAGTATCTAATGGATTTCATTTAGTGTAACTCTTGTTCAAGCAAGACATATTAATCCATGATGAATTTTATGTAGAAAGAAAGAAACAAAAATATGCATTTGTAAGTCAGAATTGTAGGATAATTGATAAGTATTAAGTTTCTTTTAAAAAATATTTTATTTTTATTTTAGTATGCTGATCAATTACCTTTTTGTTTGTGACCAGGGAATAGGTACAAGTTGGATTTGTTTATGAAAGGACTTGTTTTTAAAAGTTGGAAGTACAACTTATACTCAACATCTTACTGAAGGCAATAGCGGTAATCTTCGTGAATATGGGGATATTTCAGCTTTTTAGCAGCAAAGGTACTAGATTAAGTACTGAATGTAGTACCAGATGAAGGACTTGATAAGGTGTTGGGTCAAGTATTGGTAAATTTTGATACTGCATAGGTAAAAGTAAATTTGGGCCAGTTAATAATTGTTGAAATTCGAATCTGGTGAAATTCAAAATCTGTTTCACAAAGATCATTAGTCCACAACCACATTCATTAGCATCTTTCACAAAGATAGATTTGTTAATTCTGTGTGGATTAATTATTCTATGGGTTTGTAATAACTACTCATGTCACTAGATCTACACTTACACCTAGGAAGAAGGAGGACATGATTGAATTAACTCATTCTTATCATAAAATTATCCAAATCTTTGATTTGGACAATGATCTATGATTAGTTTCCAATTCATTATGAAGTGAAGGTATTAAATCTAGTTATCCACAACAAATATTTGAGTTCCTAAATTAACTATTCAGTTGTTAACATCATTTTGGCACTTAATTAATGGGTCAATTTCCAATTCAAATTCTTTTTATGGGGGGGATGTAATATTTCAGATCTTCAGGCATCTCGAACTTTTGTGTCAAAAATATTTTAACTATAACGCCTCACATCTTTAAAAGTTTGGGGTATAAATTTTCACTTATATTTTTAATACCTCATTTAATTTATTTTTCATATGTTATAGTTATCTTATGACTTAAGGGATGAAGGAATATATTATTATATCAAAACATTCTCCTAAATTTGATATGCATTTATTATATCCTTTCACCTTGGATTAAACTTTAAATCACTTAATTTTGTTCCATTTGTCTAATCATGAATCGATCGTTACTAAACCATCAATCATAAATAGGTTGTACATCCTAGCGTGTCTCTTCAACCCTTTTATCTTCGTTATCCAATGAATCTTCACTACCTAAACATTATACCTCTGATCATTTGCATACACCTAATCTTACAACTCCAATTTCGAATCCTTCCACCGTTCCTTATAAGCTATCTTCAAATGAATATTTCCAAAAGAGGAATGTTCGGCTCATAGAGGAAGTTCAAGAGTATGCCCTTCTCACTCAATATATCGAGAAATAAAAAGGGATTCTGAAGAATAAATTTTCTTATTTACAAAAATTGGTTGATGATATGATGGGGTCTAGTCGGATCCTGAGAATAAAATTGAAGAAGAAAAAAAACCAGCTGGAAGAGTTTATGAAAACTCAACCAAAGTCAGCTCATGCCTCTCTTCAAGTGAAAGTGTTGGTTAATGCCCCCAGGTTCTAACTCAAATTACATCACCAAATTTGACTATCTCATTTCCTTGCATTGGGACATGTAAGATCTTTTGTGTGGGGAAGATGCTGGCTCCCTATTTTTTTTATATTCTGTCCATATATCGAATGAGGAACCAAGCATTTTAATCAAATTTATCTATGTTTATCGTCTATATAAGAATTATTTTCATACTTTTTGAATACTACTTCATGGCACCTTTGATAAGGTATTTTTACTACCATTTCACTTATTTCATTCATTTTTAAGCAAGAATTTCAAAGCTCATATCTAACGAATAATTCTTGGTGTATAGAATTGTTGTTTATTATACAAATATCTCATTCTAATAATGGTACTCGATCCAGTACCTAATACAACACCCATTTCAGCACTTTATTGAAGGACAATCATTTATTCTATAATGCCCCTTTTTCAAAATTTTATTAAATGACCAATTTTTCCACTTTTTCCCCAATTTCGACCTTAACTAGTTTTGATGTCTAGACCTTCAAATTGACCCAAATGCTTCCAAATTTTCTCAGAAGTTACATTAATGATAATATAACTTAAATATGATGTTCAATGATTTTTTATGAACCCCCAATTACTTCTGCAACTTGTTTAATGTTATGTTCAAAGTATGAGTCTTTACGAGCAAATTGGGGCTCCAATTCCCCCCGGGTAATTGTCAAAAATGGATTCTCAAATGGTCCCAAAGTCACTAAAATTTCTAAAAAGAGGCATGGGATGTGTAAGGGAAATTTTTAAAGTCTCGTATTTATCATTGTTTATTTTATACAGTCTGTTATGACTCTTTTCAAAATAGCTCCCAAATCACAATTTCAACCCTTGGGGAAAAATGAACCAAATCTTCTCTCAAAGCAATAAAAATGAGTAAAATGGATTCCAATGATTAAGTATGAAAATAAGACTTGTAATAAAAATTGATTAAATTCCATACATCATACATTTATCATATAGACATTCCTCCATTCAAAATAATCAGCATTACCATGGATATATCAAAATAGAGTGGAAATGGTCATTATTTGCTCATTAAAAATCAATTTGACATACAAATATTGGGTATGTTGACTTGAAACTTTATGATAATGAAAAACATATCATATTGAACTCATTATAGTCATAAATGGATAACTAAAGGCTCTCCAAATTTGAAAACATCAACATTACAATGGTTCACAACAAGATAGTGGGGAAATGGCACTAATTCTTCATTGTTCAACATTTTTACATGAATTCTTTTGGGTTTTTCGACCTGAGAGTCTTATAAAAATGGAATAAAGAAAATATAAATCATGAAATAATATAATTGGCATTATAATGTTCCCTGAATATATCAATAGCTCACCCAAAGAGAAATCCCTCCATGAGCAAGAATATGCAATAAAAACTGGAAATGCTTGAGAGAAAGTGTTGCAATTGAATAATCCACAAGCTTCCCTGTCACTTACACATGAAAATAATCATCCATTAAATCTCAATTAAATACTTTATTGGCATATCCAAACACCAACTTGGATGGGAATCTTTCACCCTCGAAAATGGCTAAGGCAAGAAAACTAGTCATCCACTAGCTCTCACAATTCACAACTGACGATTTCTCAAATGATAAAAAGCCATTATATTGTTTGATTCATATATTTTATAAAAATAATTAGCACTCTAATTTTACCTATACATCCAAAAACTAAATCCAATTATAATTTGGGTGTGGGCTCAAGATTTTCCATGTGTCCTCCCTTTCCTAGCCTTCCATCTTCCCCCAATTTGAGTAGGAACCCATTGAGATTCCCCAACTCACATGAGAGACATATTGGATGATTTATTTCGACCTGGAATATAATATATGTCATATTTCATCCTTCATATATTATTTGTGTCATAGGTGTCATTGCATATTCATCATTGTTGTCATAGAGCTAGGGAATCTAGTCCAAGTGTCTCACTAGCTCCAAAATGTCTCTTCCTCTTGCATGGGAGTTACTATTCCACTACAATTCAACCTTAATTGATTCATGCCAAGTATATTTACCTTCCAAATCATCCCAATACCCTTTCTTTTTTTATGGATTCGAAATGACAAGAGGAGGATGCCATGTGGCATAGAAAATCTAGCTTGTCTAAGTCCCACATTCTCCATGTGTCTTCATGACCAATTGCCACTTTTATTTTCCATTGTATTTATTTATTTATCTTATTTATTAAATATTTATTCCATTCTAATGTTCAAACATCATTCATTTTCCCCCTCATTCCAAATCCCAAAGCTTCCACCCCCAACCTAGGAAACTAGTAATTTTCCTCCTTGGCAATTATTTGACCCTTAGCATCAATTTGACAAACTCTAATTAATATGGAAAATGTGATTAAGCCATTTTGAACCAATGCGAAATTTGGGACATGACAAATCCTCCCTTCCCAATATTTCTTTTCCTCAATACATTTCAAACATGGGTGTTGAAGAACCTACTTTCTGTATGATTCTTTTAAGTTTCCCAACTTCGAGTCTTTGAGATTCCATGAATATTTGAGAGAGGAACCACCATGCTTGATGACATGGTACTCTGATTAAAATCACTTTATTAAGTGGGAAATCCATCTCCCATACTTCTTGTTTCCCAAAAAAATTGAAATCAAATGGACAAAAAACTATCCCAGGGTCCCATTGCTTGTATTGCATTCCAACAATTAAAAGTGCTCTCCAACCCATACCATTAGGAAAGAGAATTCCAAGATCCCATTTTCTTGTATGAATTCTTCCAAACATCATGAGTATGTAATATATATCATCAAAGTACATAACAACATAATAAAAATGTACATCAATGAAATGCCTCATCAAAAAATCATGAAAGTGCTTATACCTACAAGTAAGTAGACCACCATTTTCCAAGTGCATACAAGCTTCAAGTGACCAATAAAATCTGCTCCAATGACATAGGTGAGGATCCCGTGTCCTATAATGCTACTCCAAAAGGATGTGATATGCATAAAAATATCCATCCATGTATTCTTTCATCCAAGAAGTGAATGAAGAATCTCCACCAAAATTTGAACCAAATAATGAGCAAAAAACACAAGGAGACTTCAAATGACTCAAAGAGGTTACACCCATACATCCATGAATGAGAGAATCATAAGGAAATAACAAAGTATGTGGCTGGAAACAAAAATGTTCTCCAATCATATTTCTATTCACCTCAGTGTTGGGTGAAGTTCCTCCAACATGAAATGAACCAACTGTTGAGCTAGAAAAACCCCGAGTCTTCAAGTGACTCAAATGTATATCATAGGTGCATCCATTTATATGTGCATCATCATAAAGTAACAAAGGATACTGGTGAAAATGTGAATAATAATGTGTTCCAACCATGTCATCATAAAATGTAGATCTAGGAGTTCCATACTCCTCATGTGGCACCATCGAAAAGAACCCTTTCACCCATACTTCATTGAGACTAATGCTGCAAAACATGGAATTGTAGGATGTAGGAGAATGAAATAACTCACGCAAATGATCAAAAAGTGCATAAGTTTCATCATGGGAAGGATCCATATGGGTAGTATCATTCAGCTCCTTCAAAAGTGTGAAACCTTTGTTATAGATTGGTCCCAATGTAGAGGAATCATTCTCTTCTTTAAAAATTGCATAACGTTCATCAAGAGACAATTCAAGTTCCTCTTCCACCACATCAAGTGTTTGTATCTCTTCAAGTTCATCTTAAAACACATCAAGCACATTCAAATTTCCACCTTTCTCATGATCCACCATTTCATGAGAATCTTCCAAACAATCTACCATTTGACAATCTAAAACATAAGAGTAAAAACAAGTATCTTGCAACTTTTCAAGAAGTTGCTCATTTTGAATTGTGAGCTTATGATTATCCTCATTATTATTCAAGTATGCATCATGTAACAATTCATTAAGCTCAAGTTTGCACATTGCTCTTTGAATCTTCTCCATGTCTTCAAGGAAGGATGGATCCTCCAATGAAGAAAGTTTCCAACAAGAATTTGACACCAATGCTTTAGTATCATGTAGTATTCTAAGGGAATCTTGGATCTTAATTTCATTCATATTTAAGGACCCTTCAATAAAATGAGGATCTTGCAAATGAACCTGCTCGTCTTCTTCCTTCTTGCTTGGACCAACTTCATGAAGCTCAAGTGGTGATGGGGAAGTTGATCTTGTTTCTTCTTCAACTACTACAAGGTCTTCACTTTCATGTTTACTAGAAATTTTGTTTTCAGAAATTTTTTTAAATATGATCTCTATGTCACCAACATATAGTTGTGAGCACCCATCAGTAGGTACCCCTTCATAGTTCAAATGATCCATCAGTAAATGCTCTTTGTTTCATTTCCAAGGTAGAATGTGTCTCGAAATGATCTTCAATACTTTCACCAGAAACTTATTCATACTCATGTGATGTCTCTTAATCTTTTTCAGAGTCACTTGGGAGTGAATTTAGATCCTCTTCATGTACTACTTATTTTACTTCACCTATTTCAGAACTAGGTGGTTCATGGGTCTCCTCCTTTTGCTCCTTCAAGAAAGTTGATGCATTTTCCCCTTGGTTTTCTTAAAATCAATATATTTTTTTAAAATTTTGATAGGCAAAAATTTGAATCCTTTCATAATATTTTTGGTCATGCCTTCAAATATAGGTTCCATAATTTTTATAAGCTCCTCACCATCATACGAGGTTCCCTTTTCATCCCTAGTCATAGTTTCCTCTTCAACACAAGCACTTTTGGGTTTCAATATATAATGATGGTCCATAAATTATTGTCCTCATAAATATCAGACCACATAAGGTTCCAATATCATGCTATGATACCACTGTAATGTCCATTTTTTAAATTTTTATTAAATGACCAATTTTTCCACTTTTTCCCCAATTTCGACCTTAACTAGTTTTGATGTCTAGACCTCCAAATTGACCCAAATGCTCCCAAATTTTATCAGAAGGTACATTAATGATAATAGAAATTAAATATTATTTTCAAGTATGTTTTATGAACCCCCAATTACTTCTAAAAAATTGTTTAATTTTTTGTTCAAAGTAGGAGTCTTTACTGCAAATTGGGGCTCCAATTCCCCCTAAGTAATTGCCGAAAATGGATTCTCAAATGGTCCCAAAATCAATCGAATTTATGAAAATAGGAATGGGATGTGTAAGAGACATTTTTTAAAATCTCATATGCATCATGGTTCATTTTATATAGGCTGTTATGACTCTTTCCAAAACAATTCCCAAATCACAATTTCAACCCTTGGGGAAAATGCACCAAATCTTCTCCCAATGCAGTAAAAATGAATAAAATGGCTTCCAATTCTTAAGTACTGAACATGATACTTGTAAAAAAAATTAATAAAATTCCATACATAATAAATTTATCATAGATACATTCCTCCATTCGAAATAATCAGCATCACCATGGCATATATCAAAATAGAGTGGAAATGGTCATTGTTTGCTCATTAAAAATCATTTTGACATAAACATATTGGGTATTTCGACTTGAAACTTTCTAAGAATGAATAAAATATCATATTGAACTGATTATAATCATAAATGGACAATGAAATTTTCTCCCAATTCGAAATCATAAGCATTACAATGGTTCACAACAAGATAGTGGGGAAATGGCACTATTTCTTCATTGTCCAACATTTTTACATGAATTTTTTGGGGTATTTAGACCTAAGAGTATTCTGAACGTGAAATAAAGAACATATACATCATAAAACAATATAATGGGCATTATAATCTTCCCAAAATAGATCAATGCTTCACCCATAGCGCAATCCATTCATGAGCAAGAATATGCAATAAAAATGGGAAATGGTTGAGAGAAAGTGTTGCAATAGAACAATACACAAGCTTCCCTATAGCTTACACCTAAAGAGAAGGCACCATTAAAGCTCCATGAAAGACCTGAAAGACATGAGTGGCCGCTCCAAACACCAACTTGGATGGGAATCTTTCTCCCTCGAAATTGGCTAAGGCAAGAAAACTAGTCATCCACTAGCTCTCACAATTCACAAATGACAATTTATCAAATGATAAAAAGTCATTCTCTTGGTTGATTCCTGTATTTTATAAACATTATTAGCCTTCTAAGGTTACCTATCCATCCACAAACACAATCCAATTCAAATTTGGGTGTGGGCTCAATATTTTCCATGTGTCCTCCCTTTCCTAGCCTTCCATCTTCCCCCAATTTGAGTAGGAACCCATTGAGATTCCCCAACTCACATGAGAGACATCTTGGATGCTCTATTTCGACCTGACATGTCATATATGTAATATTTCTTCCTTCATATATAATTGTGACATAGGTGGCATAGCATCTTCATCATTGTTGTCATAGAGTTAGGGAATCTAGTCCAAGTGTCTCACTAGCTCCAAAATGTCTCTTACTCTTCCATGGGAGTTACTCTTCCAATACAATTCAACCTGAATTGATTCATGCCAAGTATATTGACCTTCCAACTCATCCCAAGACCCTTTGTCTTCTTATGGATTTGAAATGACAATAGGAGAATTCCATGTGGCATAGAAAATCTAGCTTGTGTGAGTCCCACATTCTCCATGTATCTTTATGACCAATTGCTACTTTTATTTTCCCTTGTATTTATTTATTTACCTCCTTTGTTAAATCTTTATGCCATTTTAATGTTCAAACATAATTCATTGTCCCCCTTATTCTAAATCACAAAACTTCCACCCCTAACCTAGGAAACTAGTAATTTTCCTCCTTGGCAATTATTTGACCCTTAGCATCAATTTGACAAACTCTAATGGAGATGGAAAATGTGATTAGGCCATTGTGAACCAATGCAAAATTTGGGACATGACAGCTTCTTATCATTCCGGGTTTCTTAAACCAATTTGGATACATTATTTTTTTTAGATGATGATGATATCTACCTCCCGTGGAAAAAGGTTTTGATTTGGAGACATGGATCCCAATATAATCCAAATTTTCTAAAAAAATAAAACCCAAAAAATTTGCTAAAAAATATTCGAAACTATTCTTTTGTCCCTTTGATTTCATACGGTTTGAATAAGCATCTCTGGAAAAACTATCTAATGTGTTTTTAGAAAATCCAACTGGCTACAAAACACATAAATGGTTTGTCAAAAATCGCAAGGGATTGGGAGATAAGGTTGGGCCACTAACGCCAACTTTTCTAATGTGACTGTTAAACCCAAATTTTTAGGATCTCATCTAAACTTGGCAAAGTTGTTTCCTGGGATTTGAGATTCGGTTCTAGTGACATTTTATGTATAAATATATGGTTGTTGATCAATGTAAAGGAGGAATAATGATGTATTTGATTTAGACATTAATACAATCTTTCTCGATTATGCAAATTGTGTCAATTATTTGTGTTTTGTGATGGTGAATTAAGTAATTACAGCGGAATGAAACATGAGCTTCCATGATTTAGTTCATGGATACCATTTGATTTAGCTGCTGGTTCTCTTTTAAGGTGAGCATGCCTATTGGTTTGGGCCACCAACAGGTCATGTATCACACTCTCCATTGAATGTTAATTTGTATAATATTAGTTAATTAATTATTTGTTGTAGATTGATTCTTATTATAGATTCATTTCCCGAGTAGATTAACACATTTGTTTGAAAACTAGAATTTTTATTTCAACACCTTGAATGATTTGTTGCATATTGACTTTGTTTTACCATTTAGATTATAATTAAATTAGATTACTTATGCATGGTATTTGACGATGATTAAATTGAGTTTGTGATTTTAATCAAAGTATTTCCATAAATCATTTCTCTTAACATGTTACAGTATGAAACAATATGAATATTACTTGATTGAATATGATTTGAGTTGCATGTAATATATAAAAGAACTTGTGGTATTAATGAATTGATTCTCCAAAGAATTCTTAAGGTGAATTTACATAAAACCAATTACATTTGCAAAGTAGTTTATACAGAATTGATAGTTGAATTCTTGTATCAAATTATAAGGTTTTCAATCAGGTTAATATCATTGAACACTGTCTCAATTTATAATTGAAGAGTAAACTACTATAAAGGAATCATGAGGCAGACTCTACACAATTTGAGTTTCATACATATTTGGAACAAAGTATTAGTGCTCTCTAATACTATAATCAAATCACATATCTGAATTGAACTTCAATGAAGGTCAGAGTAGTTGGAGACCCCTAGATTAATCTTTGTGAAAGTTGAGTTAATGGAGAAAACCTGTGAATGATAAATATGTTTAGAGAGTAATTGAATTTAAAATTCTTCAATACAACTAGGTTTTGATCTTGCATTTATTGTGCTTGCACCTTAAAGCTTACAAGCATCGGGTTGACATTTTAATGTCGGTTATTTATAGTGATATAATTTTCCTGACATATGGAGAGCCATGTATGGTTATGATTGAGTTTGGTTGACCAAAAGAGGCATGTGTAATGTGGTTGACCAAAAGAGGCATGTGTAATGTGGTTGACCATGTTATCTTATAGTTGTTAGATCATTGCTAAGATTTGTTGACTAAGCTTCAACATGGTTCACCATGTTTGAAATTTTTTGGGCATGATTCAACATGGCTAAAAAGGGTTTTTGATTGTTGATTATGTTTAAGAATGGATGGCCATGTTTGGGCACTATTTACTATGGGTGACCATGGTTCAATATGGTTTGATCATGCTAGATAATGGTTGACAATGATTTGCCACATTTAAGAATTATTTGAACATGGTAAAGACCAATGTTGAGTTTGTATAACTATGGTTGGCTATAATTGACCATGGTTGACAATGTTTGGAAATGCTTGACATGGTTTACTATGGTTGACTTTTGGCTATGGTTTCTATGTGCCAACCATTGCTAACTATGGTTGACTATTGGTGAACTAGTTTACCATAGTTGAATTTGTTAAACCAAGGTTGACTTTGTTTGGCCATAATTGACTATTAGTTTACCATGGTTGACTATGGTTAACTTTAGTTAACTAAGCTTGACCATAGTTGACTGTGATTGACTATAGTTGACCTTGGTTGACTATGGATGACCACGGTTGACTAGAGTTGACTTTTTCTTCCATAATCAATCATTGGTTTACCTTGTTTTAATTTTGACTACGGTGACTAAGGTTGATAATGGTTAATTTTGGTTTACTATGGTTGACTTTGGTTAATCTTGTTTGACTTTTGACTAAGGTTAATAATGATTATTTTTGTTTGAATTTAGTTTACTATGGTTAAATTTGGTTTACCATGATTGACTATGGTTTACCTTTTTATTATGGTTGACTTTGTTAGACTATTTGGCTATGGTTAACTTTGTTTCGCCATAATTGACTATTGATTAACCTTGTTTAACTTTTTACTTTAAAATTGAATTTAGTAGAATTTAGTTGGACATGGGTTACTATAGTTGACTTTGGTTCGATATGGTTGGAATTGATTGACTTTGATTTACTATGGTTGACTTTCATTCGCCAAATCACTATGGTTTACCGTGGTAGACTATGGTTAAGTATGCTTGACCATGGTTGAGTATGTTTAGTCATGGTTGGCCATGGTTGGCCATGGTTAGCCATCATTGACTTTGGTTTACCATGGTTGACTATGGTTGACTATAATTGACCTTGTTTGGTCATAATTGACTATTGGTTAACCATGGTTGACTCTCATTAAACATGGTTGAATATGGTTAGCCATGGTTGAATTTGGTTGACCATGGTTGGTTATGGTTGACTATGTCTAACTTTTTTTTTTAAATGGTTGAATATTGTTTACCATGGTTGAATATGGTTGCCCATGGTTGGATATAGTTGACTATCGATAAATTTAGTTGACAATGATTGAATTTGGTTGACCATGGTTTACCATTATTGATTATGGTTTAATATGGTTGAATGTTTTTTGCCATAATTAACTATTGCTTAACCTTGTTAGACTTTTAAGTATGGATGACTATGGCTGACTTTGGTGCACTTTAGTTTACTATGGTTGACTTTGGTTTACAACGGTTAGCAATGGTTGACTTTGTTTGACCATGATGGGTTTTGTTTGATAATGGTCGAATTTGGTAGACTATTTGACTATGGTTGACCATGGTTGATTTTTTTTGTCATAATTTACTATTCTTTGATCTTGTTTCACTTTTGACTTTGGTTGAATTTATTTGACTTTGGCTGGATATGGTTGATTATGATTAACTTTGGTTGGTTATGGTTGATTTTGGTTGGCTTTGGTTCACTATGGTTGACATTGTTTTATTATGGTTGACTAAATCATTATGGTCGACTATATTTGACCATGATATACTATAGTTCAAGACTATGATTGACCATGGTTGACTATGGTTAGCCATGGTTGTCTTTAGTAAACTATTTGACTATGGTTGGCCATGGTTGAATTTAGTAGACTATTTTACTATTGTTGACTTTGTTTATCTATAATTAACTATTGGTTTAACTTGTTTCACTTTTGGATTTTGTTGACTTTGGTGGGGTATGGTTGATTATGGTTGACTTTGGTTGGCAATAGTTGAAGTTGGTTGAATTTGGTAGAGTATGGTTGACCATGGTCATATTTCATTTACTAAATCACTATGGTTGACCATAGTAGACTACGGTTGGCTATGATTGATCATGGTTAACTATGGTTGGCCATGGTTGATCATGTTTGACTTTGGTTCACCATGGTTGATTATGGTTGACAATAGTTGATTTTGTTTAGCCATAATTGACTTTTGGTTAACCATGGTTGACTAAGGTTGGTTATGGTTGAGCATGGTTAAATATGGTTGACTATGGTTGACCATGGTTTACCATTGTTTACTTTGGTTGACCATGGTTGGCTATGGTTAGCTATGGCTAATTTTGTTTGATAATGGTTGACTTTGGTTGACTATGGTTTTCCATAATTTACTATTGGTTAACCTTGTTAGAGTTTTGATAATGGTTGACTATAGTTAACCATGGCTAACTTTTGTGAACTCTAGTTTACTATGGTTGACTTTGATAGAATTTGGTTGACAATCATTGATTTTATTTAATTATGGTTAACTTTGGTTTTTAATTGACTATGGTTTATTACGGTTAACTTTGGTTAGTTATGGTTGACTATGGTTGGTTATGGTTAACTATGTTGACTTTTTTAGCAATTATTGAATATTGAGTCATCTTGTTTGACATTTGACTTTGGTTAAATTTGGTTGGCTTAAATATCATACATCTGACTTGTTGGATTAATTATGGATGAGACAAGGGTTAACTTTAAAATTGTATGTTTGATTATAATTCCATTATTAGGCTCACTTTAATATTGTATCACATGGTGATACTTCAACCTATTAATTACATGGGAAAAATACGTTGTCATTAAACATTAGTTTACCATTTCACTTCCTCTTACTCTAAAGTTTGTTTAATAAAATAATCACCTTATAAATGCATTGACCCAAATAATAAAAAACTTTTATGTTAAGACTGCATTTAACTCATTCTTTAACATTTCATTTTGACCATAGGTCCTTTTTTTTATTAACACACCTCTTCTCGGTAGAGTAAGATGGTGTGGTCGATGGTGTGGTCCTTTTATAATTTATTTAAGGATCATTTTCATTATGGTTAATTAATTAAATGAAATTGTAACATACCCAATTTTCAAATGGTGATTTTAGGGACATTGTTAAATGAAAACTAAACTAATGTATTTATGGGAGGTTTCATATTACGGATGTCCATGGGAAGTTTGTCATAAGAGGAAACAGTTTACTCATGTAACTAATTTGAAAAAGTATATAGTGCATTGTTGGGATACACAATGTAGAGATCTTCAATACTTTACCTGGATGTTTCCCCTTTGGGGTTTTACCACATGAAATGTTGATGTTGTGTATTTTGTTGTTCATTATGTGACTATCTAATGTATGTCTAAAATATAACAAGTGGTATCAGAGCCCGAGTGTGAAAGAATCACTTTTGAAAGAGGAGACCGTGTGGTAGAATCACTACTGAAGAGGAGACCTGCGTTTTGATATCTCCCAGAAAGAGGCTGTCATCGTGGAGGTTGTCGGAGAAACGCTGAAAGATCCCACGTTGCCGGAGAAAGACTAGAGACTACCATCATGTCTCTGTTGGTTGAACGTTCTGCGTTGCAAGTATGCAGAGGAAGAAGAGGACTGCGCGAAGAGGCCTGGCACTATTGGTGGATGTTTTGTTGTACAGAAGAAAGACCGCTACTGTCGTCTGCTGAAGAAATCAGCGAGGAGGAGAGCATTTTCATCCGCTGAAAGCCGCGTGGATGTATTCTGCATGTGGAAAAGAGCTGCAGAGAGGAGTTGTTGGGTTGTGCAGGCTGTCGCTAACTGGTGAGAGGGTTGTGAAGAGCATGGAGTTTCACTGCTGTTTGAGAGCGTGGAGTTGCGAGCAAGTACTACCTTTGTTGTTTCACATGGAGAGTGTGGTATGAGAAGTCGCGCGTGGAGAAAGCTACCTTTGTTGGAGAGCCCGCGCGTGGATAAAATAGACTGCTATTTCCTATCAGCGTAAGATGAAGTCTGCAGCCACTGGTAATCCCATCTACAGCCAAGTTTTCGTGGAAGTATGCAATGTTTTCTAAAGGATTGTGTGAGCCTCGCTAGAAGCAAAGCCAATATTTTCTTTTTGGTAATGAAAAAAAAATATAGTTGCGCTATGGAATAAATAAAAAACGTGACGTTTATTCGAAGTTTGGAGTTCAAAAAATAACATGAAGTTTATTGGAATTTTGGAATATATATATATATATATATTTTCAAGCCATTGTTTTTGTTTGGGAATATTTTTCTTGTTACAAAAATATATATATTTTCAATAATGTTTAGCACAAAGTTCAAGATTGAAAAATTTAATTGCAAAAACAATTTTGAACTATGAAAGTTAAAGATGCAGGATTTATTAGTTCAGCAGGGGTTATTACATATATATTCAGACGGAAAAAGATAAAAAACATCTCACCATGACTGATGATGAGATGCCAAAGCGCTAAGCATAATCTATTTATGTCTTGTGGATGATGTGTTTTTCAAAATTATTAGAGAAACATCAACAACAAGCCTGTGGAACAAATAAGAAAGTCTGTATATGACCACATAAGTGACAAATAGAATTTAATTGAAGCGATAGCTATATGGTATTAGAATGAAAGATGGTACGAAGTTTGCAGATCATTTAAATGTTTTTAACACTCTTATTTGCCAGTTGAGTAGTATGGATGTTAAAATTGATGATGAAGATAAAGCACTGAATCTTTTATGTACTTTACCCGAGTCTTGGGGTCATGTAGTTTCTTCCATTAGCTTTAGTACAACTGATACTTTAGAATTTGACAATGCGGTTGGAGCATTATTTTTTGAGGAATTAAGGAAGAAAACCAGTCTTGAAACCTCTTCACCAGAAGCTTTGGTTATTAGAGGTCAATCCAAGGAGAAAGGAGAAAAGTCAAGAGGTACTTTCAGGTCTAAGTCGAAGGTCAGAAAGAGTAAATTAAAATGTTGGTACTGTAACAAAACTAGTCATCTCAAGAAGGGTTGTTGGAAGAGACAAGAATCCAAGAAGGATGACTCCAAGTCAGATGCAAACTCAGTTGAGTTTTCTGATTTAGGTATGATTGATGAGGTCTCATCTGTTTGTAATATTTTTTATGCAAACTCAGTTGAGTCTTCTGATTTAGGTATGATTGATGAGGTCTCATCTGTTTGTAATATTTTTGAATATAATGAGGAATGGCTATTAGATTCTAGTGCTTCGCACCATATTTTTCCTCGTAAAGATTGGTTTGCTTCCTATCAAACAACTAATGATGGAATAGTTTTTTTAGGAGACAATCATTCATTTAAAACTGATGGGGTTGGAAGTGTTAAAATTAAAATGTTTGATGGATTAATAAGAACACTTACAGACGTTATATATGTACCTAAGTTAAAGAGAATTTTAATTTCTTTGGGAGTATTGGATTCTTTTGGTCATAATTTTACAGGTTTTGATGGAACTCTAAAAGTTTCCAAGGGTGCTTTAGTGGTAATGAAGGCACAAAGGACATGAAACCTTTAAAAATTGGTTGGAAGGATGCAAGTTAATGGTACTGCATTAGTATATGAATAAGAGTTGGGACCCACTCAGCTATGGAATTAACGTCATGGTCGTATGAGTGAAAAAGGACTTCAGGTATTAATGAATTGTAAATTGCTTCCAAACTTGAAAAATATGAATTTTATATTTTGTAAACATTGTATACTAGAAGCGAGTATGATCATTTTTTATACTTCAAAAAGTTGAATGATATATTCATTATCTTAGTATTGTATGTTGATGATATGGTTATTATGAGAAAAAGAATGGACGAGATTAAAAGGTTGAAGGATCAGATGGCTAGGACTTTTGATATGAAGGATCTTTGAACTGTAAAACAAAATTTGGGTATTGCGATACACAGAGACAGAAAAAATGGTAAGCTCAGTTTTTCACAGGAGAAGTATGTTGAAAAAATACATAAAAGATTCTAAATGAATAAGGCAAATCCTATGATGTTCCTTTGGATTCTCATTTCAAACTTTCTTCAAGTTTATGTCCTAGTAGTGTTGAAGAAAATAATTACATGTCTCATGTACCATATGCAAATATAGTATGATGTTTAATGTATGCAATGGTGTGTACTAGACCTGATATTTCACATGCAATAGGTGTTGTTAGTAAGTACAAGGAAAATCCAGGAAAAGAACATTGGAATGCAGTGAAATGTGTGCTTTGATACTTAAGAGGCACAAGTGACTATTGTATCATATTTAATACTAACAGTGATTCTATGTGCATTTTTGTTGATTCGGATTTTGCAGGAAGGTTGCAGAACAGTTTGCTTGTCTTCTGTGACAGTGAAAGTGTTATTCATTTGGCTACAAATTCTATTTGTCATAGTAAGACTAAACATATTGATGTAAAATATCATTTCATTAGAGGAAATTTCAAGTCAAAATGGGCCTTTTATCTTTGATTCAAATTCCATGTCATCATGTGTTAGCCAATGAAATTTCTTTAAATTTGAAATACCGTATAGATTTTAAACATTTTTTTAATATAAATTTGGGGATAGGTATCATAAAAAAACTACTTTTTTTGTTTTATTTTCGACATATATCCCCGTGTTTTTACTCAAATTTTGATCGAGAGAGCTCGTTGGATGCGGAATTAAATTTAGCATCCAACGAGTACCCACTCGGCATAGGTTTTTTTAGGTATTTCTTGTTTTTGGGGTAGCGGGATCCGTCAAAAGTATGCCGAGTGGGTACTTGTTGGATGTGGAATTTATTTCCACATCCAACAAGATCTCCCGATCGAAATTTGAGTAAAAACATAGGGAGATATGTCAAAAATACAAACAAAAAAGTAGTTTTTTTATTTTCTTCCTCCAAAATTAATAAATATTATTTTATTATTTTAACCATTATTTTCTTAATTATTTTTAGGAGGCCCATTTTGAGTTGAAATTTCCTCTAATGTGCAGGACAAGCCATTAGTGAAGGTGGAGTAGATATGAAAAATGTCCATACTCAAGAAAATTGTGCAAATATGTTCACAAAACATGTATTGTTAGAGAAGTTACGTTGGTGTGTAGCTTCTCTTGGTTTGAAGAAAAGGTGATAAATAGTCTTGGGTAAAGTATTTGTAAATTTTTTTGTCAAGGTGAAGATTGTTAAATGGAAACTAAACTAATGTGTTTATGAGAGGTTTCATATTAGGGATGTTTACGAGAAGTTTCTCATAACGATCATAACCGGCAACGGTTTACTCATGTGACTAATTTCATGAAGTATATAGTGCATGGTTGGGATACGCAATGTAGATATTTGGCTGTGAGGTTGGGACCGTCTTGTAATCGCTCCTTCTTCATTAATGATCTTCAATATTTTTCCTGCATGGATGTTTTCCCTTTAGGGTTTTACCACATGAAATGTTGGTGTTGTGAATGACTTTGTTCATTGTGTGATTATCTAATGTGTGTCTAAAAAATAACAGAAATGGGGTAAAACGTTTTCTTCAAACATTTCCTTTCGGGGTTTTACGACATGAAATGTTGGTGTTGTGAATGACTTTGTTCATTGTGTGATTATCTAATGTGTGTCTAAAAAATAACAGTTACCATCAACCATCTCTTGGTTTCGTTGGGTACACAATCCCAAACATCTTAATCTTGAATATTAAAAGAAAACTTATATAAAAATATAGTGTTCACTAACCTAAACTTATAAAGAATACAAATTTACATACTCTTAAAAAGAATCTTAACAGCTTTGAAGCTTATGGACCATTCTTACCTACCATCATTAACCAAATGTACTTTCAAGTTCATACAACCATTATTGAGCTAAATATCATAGAAAATAATCTTAACAACTTTGAAGCTTATGGATCATTCTTACCATTATTAACCAAATGTACTTTCAATTTCATACAACCATGGGCTTCTTCTTGAGTTAAATAGAATAGATAAAAAAATATAAGAAATAAATGGAAGAAAGAGACACCAATATGGAAGAAAGAGACATCAATATATGTGTTTCACCTCTAACCAGGGGCTATGTCCATCGAAATTGTTAATATTCTATTAATTATCCAACAAAAGGTTACAAATCTGTAGTATGACCAGTGCAATTCAACTTCCAATTCAACTTCCTTATCCTCAAATCTCTCTCATAGAAAGAAATATCAAAAACACTAATTAGATTTATTGCAAGGCCTTCCTCTTGCAATTCAACTTCCAATTCAACTTCCTTATCCTCAAATCTCTCTCATAGAAAGAAATATCAAAAACACTAATTAGATTTATTGCAAGGCCTTCCTCTTAAGGTGATAATACAGTCTAAAAAAATTCAAACTTTTTTCTCCAAAACTATCCAAGTGTAAAATCCTTTCCTCTTAATTTAAACATATAATTTTATACTAAATATAATTGACCATCATTTAGACTCTTATTAATAAAGGATGAAATTATCCAAGTGTAAATCCTTTCCTCTTAATTTAAACATATTTTATAGTCAATATAATTGACCGTCATTTAAACTCTAATTAATAAAAGATGAAATTCCAAACATTAAAGTTCATGATGTTGACATTGCTATTTTCTCCACTAATAATATATTAAATGTTCCATTCCATTTAATTATTTATACAAGGAAAACAAAGACTCAATACTAAAGTGGTTCCTTCAACCTTATCAACAAAATCCTTTATCAACGAAATCCTTTTGCTCCATAGCTTAAAGAACAAAGTTCAGGGCTGGCTTCCTCGCCAAGCCTTTCAATGTTTTAATACACACCCAGCTAAACTTAATTTGAATTACTTAACCAACCTATTTATATTACATAAATATTTACATTTCAATAACACTTGATATAAATTATTGAGGCTACACCCTTCTTTTACTAAAAGTATACATCACCAAACCCATTTACTAAATGGACTGTAAACCAAGGAATGGTGACAATACAAGGACTGTGACAACACAAGGGCGAAGTCATAGGACTTTTCCCCATGGTGACTTACTTCCAAGACGTGACAGTAACCTTGCGTATAAATTGCTAGGAAATAAGAAGCTATTCTCTGGCTGCGCTCTTTCCCCGTGGTTTGATTTGGAATCCCAAAGGTAAAATAAGAACAACAATATTTAGGCAGAGTTGCAGCTTAAGTTTCTCACAAAGGCGATGCATCTTTTTCGAAGACTTTTAATACTTCTAGAGAAGTAAAATTTATACACCGTATTCTACCTGAGCTTACAATATATTGCGTTCACAAAAAAAATAGATATTCATATATAAATCTCCTTAAAATATATCGCGTTGACAAAAGATAGATATTCATATATAAATCTGCTCACTGAAGCCCCACGTTTTCCTTTCTTCCGGTTGTTTTGATCACGAGGGTATATTGCCTGCCGATAGTAGAATGGATAACTCTTGGCGTCGGAGAATGATTAATCGCTGAATCTTGGCCGTTACATTGGTTTTTCGGAGCATTTCTTGTCCGTTATATTGGTACGAAGGAGGAATCTGTTGATTTCATCGCTTAAAGGTTGATTAATGGATGAATCTGGGCCGTTACTTGGGTTTTTCGGGGCATTTCTTGATTGTTAGATTGGTTTTTCACGAAAGTTCCAATATGCAGTGGTTTATTGGCCATGATTTGATTTGATCTGATGCTGATGGGGACTTAAATGCACTTTAAGTGTACTGTCTGCAGAATTTTATCATTCGTGCTTTGGTTACGCCACGTTTTTGTTGGGTTTCATCGGCTACGGTATGTTACTTGAATGTCTTTCCATTTGTTATTTGACCTTCAGAGGCGAGGACTCTGGTTTTCGCTTTTGTTTGCTATGGGTTACTGGTCGTGTACCTCTGTGCATGGCATTTTTAGGGGTTTTATTGCTCTCATTGTTTCAAGGGCGCTCCCGGTGCTGGTATGTTGTGTGACTCTGTAACTAGAGGTATTGATGCTGGTATGTTGTGGGTCTCTGGTATAATATGCATGGCGCTTACGGTGCTGGTATGTTGTGTCTGGTTGAATTTCACTGCGGAATTCGTAGTTGGTGTTTTATGTTTTGAGGGCTCAGTAGATATCATCGCTTAATGGCTGATTAGGCTGAATCTTGGCCGTTACTTTGGTTTTTTGGAGCTGTTCTTGAACTGTTAGATTGGTTTTTCATGAAAATTCCAATTTGCAGTGGTTTATTGGCCATGTTTCGATTTGATACGGTGTTGGCGGGGACTAAAATGCACTTTAAGTGTACTATCTGCAGACATTTATCACTCGAGCTCTGAGGCGAGGTCTCTGGTTTTAGCTAAGATTTGTTTGTGGTTCTAGTCGTGTACCTCTATGCATGGAGGCTTTAGGGGTTTGATTGCACACATTGTGGTGCTGATATGTTGTCTGAATCCGTAAACTAGAGATTTTCTGGTGGTTTCTCAGTTTATGTGTTGTTTTGGTTGGCTATATTACCATTTTGGAAATGCTCCGGCTGGCGGGTTCTTGGAATTTGGATTCATTGGGTTTGCAATTACTTTAGCGGAGTCTTGGATAACCCTTTGGATTGTATTCTGGGATTTTACTGGTTCCTGGTTGCTTCCGGTTTTTATCGGAGTCACCTGGTTTCTGCGGGGGTGCTGATTCTGGTTTTGCTGGTTCTCCTGGTTATCAGCCGTTGGTTGGATTTTGGTCTTTTATTGATTTCCTTCTGGTGGGTTTCACGCTAAGGTGATTTTGATCGAGAATCAGTGGTGGATGGTTTTGGTGGTCGTGTGCAGTCTGGATGTGCCTGATATTAGCCGATTTGGACAGTGCCTAATCTTTTTGGACAGAGATGCTTTTGGAGGCGGTGTTTGTATGCCGATTTATTATTGATTCCTGAGGCGCAGTGTGGCACTAGCAGAGTTCGGATGAACATGCATTGTGGCATCATAGCGTATTTTTGCAGGTATGTTTATTGGGTTTTTCCCTCTGTCCTCCTCATTTAATTTTCTCCTACTTGAGAGCTTCTAGCTCTAGGGAGTGAGGTTTAAAGTTGGGTCTCGGGGTATGGTGTTCTGGATTTCTAGGTCGTCTACAAAGTTCTTAGGTGATTGTTGTTCTGGATTTCTTGGCCGTTTGGTGTATGGTATTCTGATTTCTCTTGGCCGTATGCAAAGATCTTTTGATAATGCTTCTGTGTGCCTATGCTTCGATTCGAGTTTGGATCGTGTTTAGTAATGTATGAAGTTTTTCATCATTGTTGTGGATGCTTTTTTCTGATGAATTTGAGTATTGGTATTGCTGTGGATGCATAGATTAGCCGAGTTTTTATTTTGGTGTTGTATTGATCATTGGATATGGTATTGTATCTCTGGTTGATGACCTCTCAACAATGCTGTGGATGATTTGAAACTTTGATCATTGTTATTGGGGAGTTTTGATCAATACTGTGGCTGCCTTGTTTTGGTTCTGTTTAGTTTTGGTTGTGCTAAGTTTTGATCAAGCAGTGGATGCTTAGTATCGGTTCTTGCGGAGTTCGCGGTGGATGTTGTGGTTGCTGAGTATGCTTAGTATTGGTCTTGCTGAGTATGCTTTGGAATTTGAGTATTGGTATTGCTGTGAATGCATTGATTAGCCGAGTTTTGACTTCTGGTGTTGTATTGATCATTGGATATGGTATTGTATCACTGGTTGATGATGCCTTTCAACAATGCTGTGGGTGATTTGATTTTGATCATTGTTACTGGGGAGTTTTGATCAATATTGTGGATGCCTTGTTTTTGGTTCTGTTTAGTTTTGGTTGTGCTACGTTTCGATCAAGCAGTGGATGCTTAGTATTGGTTTTTGCGGAGTACGCTGTGGTGCTGTGGCTGCTGAGTATGCTTAGTATTGGTCTTACTGAGTATGCTTTGGATGATGTGAATGTTGAGTATGCTGATTATCCTATGGATGCTGTGGATGCTGAGTTTTAGTTGTGACGAGTCTTGATTTTTGGCTTTGAAATTAATTATTGGCTGAATGATCATTGCTGTGGATATTTCATATGCTAGGGATACCTTTCATCATTGTGGCTTGTGATGCGTGTATTGATCATTGTGGTGGATGCTTCTCATCTTTGCTTTGTTTGTGCTGCTTGTGTTATGGTATGCTGAGTTGTTCTCCTAAGTATGCGGTGGACACTGTGGATGCTGAGTATGCTGTGTATGCTATGGAAGTTGGTGGCTGTTGAGTATTGATTTTACTATGTATTGATCTTTGGTTTGCTCATTGGTCTTGCTTAATATTGATCCATGCTGTGGATGCCTCGTTTTTGCTGTGGATTCTTTCCCTCAGTGATTTGATTATGATGCGAGTATTGATCAAGGGATTATTGTCCTGATTTCTGGTGATGGTGTGCTGTGGGTTACTCTCCAGAGCTTTCTGTGTTGTTTTTAGTGACCGGTCCTGGGTTGGGGGATCAGTTTGTTTTTGATATGTCGCTACGGGAAACCAAAACTCTGGCCCGTACTCCACTAGGGCACCTGCATTGTCTCAAGCAGGGTACTGGAGTGGAGAAAAGGATTCCTGCTTCCTATCTGCCTTTTAATTTGGGAGATTCGGGGTCTGTACTTGGTCTGGATGAAAATGTGGAGGTATTTTCCTCTGTGGATGTGCCTCAGTCTTTAAATTTGGGTAACCATTCCTAGATCTCTAATTGTTTGGGGAGCCATGGGCAAGTCTCGCGTGCTCTTCAGTTGCTTGGGACTAATAGTTTGGATGGGATTATGCCTTCCTCTCTAAAATTGGGTCTCCCCTTGGATTCTTTGGGTTTGTTGAACAGTGATAAGGATTCTTGTGATCATATTTTTGGTTACCAGAATGATATGCCTAGTTTACCGGTTCTCCAGGTAGATGGATTGGTTCAAGAGGTTAGTCCTATTTATGATGTGAATTATGAAACTCATAAGTCTATGGACCCGGATAATGAACATGTGCATGCTCCTCACTCTGCAAGCATTGGTACATCTAAGTCTAAGAAGAGGCTGCCTAAAGCCATCAAGAAGATAAATCCTGTTTTAATGACTTTGGGGGAAGATGTGCTTTTAAATGACATTGTTCTCACCAATGCTTTGGCTTTGGTTGGGAGGTTTGGAAGGCGTAATTATAATTCTGAATCTCTACATGGGTGGGTTGTTAGGGCTTGGAATGAGATTATCAGTACTAGTCCTGAGATTTTTATGCTTCCAAGGGGCTGGATAGCATTTAAATTTTCTTTAGAGGATGATGCTGATAGGATCCTAGCTGGTGTCTGGAAATGGGATAATGCTGGCCTTCTTATCAAGCGGTGGACTCCTTTATTTGATCTGCGAAAAGAAAGATATGACCAAATTCCTATTTGGGTCAAACTCCCAAATTTACCTTTTGATTTTTGGTCTGCTGATTTCTTCAGGCATGTTGGGAATACTTTGGGAACCCATTTGGAAACTGATTTTACCTATTTACAAACTGGGGTTTGTTGCATAGGCCTGGTTCTTGTCCTATTAGATTTTCGATTGGGTCTTCCTGTTGAACTGGTCATTAAAAAAGGTAATAGATTTTTCTCTCAACCTTTGGATTATTTGGGACTTCCCTTTAGATGTTTTAGATGTCATGGGTTTGGACATTTGGCAAATGATTGCTCTTTATCATTTAAAAAACATCCTTCATCAAAAATTTGGAGAGTCAAAAAATTTGGGAATCAGTCTATTGCTAAGGCAGGGATGTCTGTGGATGAAAACATGGATAATTGGAGTGTCAAATCAGATGGGATTCAGTCTATTGCTAAGATTGGAAAGTCTGTGGATGAGAATCTTCCCAAAGTATGGAGAGTTAATAATGTTGGGAATCAATCTACTGCAAAGGATGGTATGTCAGTGGATGAGATTCTGGATAAAGGGAGTGTCAAAACAGATGGGATTCAGTCTAATGCAAAGGCTGGACTGTTTGTGGATGATCATTTGGATATGCATTATGTTTCTCCTGATTTAGAACCATTAGCCAATCTTATTCAGTTAAGCATTTCTAATTCTATGGATGATAATAACATTCCATTTATGAATCTTTCATCTGAGGCCTTATCTCCTTCGATTCCGAATTTATCTTTGAAGGGTCTTGGTTTTGTATCTCCTTGTAAGGCAACTGTTAGTAAGGGGTATTATCTTCGCTCGTGCTCAAAATCTGTTCAGAAGATTTCTCGGTCTGTCAAGGATAAACCTGGGAATATTGAAATTGATAAGGCTATGTCTGGGGATGAAAATGTATTACATCCTGTAAAGAGAAGTGTTGGGGTGCTTAGAGCATATGCCCTTAACCTGGTTTCTTTATGATCCTTATGTCTTTAAATGTTAGGGGTTTGGCTAGTCTTCCCAAGAAACTAGCGGTTAAGAGACTTATCGATCAACATGTTGTTGATGTTATTTTTATACAAGAAACAATGATTGAGGGGTGTGTGTTGGTTCAGGATTTGGAACTTTTGATTCATGGTTGGCAGTTCATTTCGGTGGATGCTATGGGCAGATCGGGTGGACTTATTTTAGGATGGAAGTCTTGTAATTTTCTCTTTCATAATGCCTGGGCAATGAAAGTAGGGTTGTGTGTTGTTTTATTTGCTTATGATTTATAAAAGGAAATATCCTTTGTCAATATCTATGCGCCTTATATCGATAGGGAAATTTTCTGGAATAACTTAATCAAGTCGGACTGCTTTTTGACTCCTTATTTAGTTTTTGGAGGCGATCTTAATTTTTCATTGGGTCATTCTGAAATTTGGGGGGTTCATGCTCAAGTTGATCCTTTAACTAATTTTTTCCAGAATCTGTTGGAGAGATTGGGGATTGTTGACATCAATCCTTTGGTTGCTATCCCTACCTGGAGTAATCGTAGAGTTGGTTCTGAGGGTATTTCTAAAAGGTTGGATCGTCTTTTAGTCTTGGCTGATTTCCTTGATTGTGATTTCCTTCTTAAACAATGGATTGGGTGTGGAGGTGTATCTGATCATCAACCTGTCTTTCTGCAAATTTCTTCTCAGAGTCCTAAAGCCCATAGCCCTTTTAAATTTAATGCTGGATGGCTGGATCATTCTGATTTGGTTGATGCTTTAAAATATTCTTGGGTTCTCTTTGATGTTCAGTCTGCTTTATCTCCTGAGGCACAATTTAGTGCGAATCTTAAGCGCATTAAAGTAATTTCTTCTAAGTGGTCACTGACTAAAAAAGCTCAGAACATTAAAGATTTGGTCGATATTGAATTTGAGCTGAAAAGATTTCATGATAGACATATTTCTGGTATTATATCAGTGGTTGATAAAGATTTACTAATTGAGATTGAATCTCGAAAGAATGCTATTCTTCTTTTTCGGGAAAAGGAGGCCCACCAGAAAAGTAGGGCTTTATGGTTGAGATGTGGTGATGATAATACTCCTTTCTTTCACAAATTTGCTGCTCATAGGAAATGTCGTAATACGATTTGGAAACTTTATGATGATTCTGGAAACCTTGTGGAAGGATCTGAGGCTATAGCTGAGGCTGGTATTCTGCACTTTGAAAGTCTTTTTAAAGAAGAAGCTGATCTCCATCTTCCTGAAATTGTTCATAGTGCTGGTCATTTCCCATCTTCTGTCTCCAAGGATGAAAATGCTGAGCTTATGCAGGCTATTACTCTTAAAGATATCAAGCATATCTTATCCATTAGCAAAAATGATAAGAGTCCTGGACCGGATGGTATTCCTGTTGAGGTGTACAGATGCTTGTTTGATGTTTTGGGTGAAGACCTCTTAAGAGTCATTGAATTGTCCAGGTTAAGTGGCATGATCCCAGCTATTTTTAATTCTACCTTTCTTGCTCTTATTCCTAAGGTTGATAGCTCTTCATCTTTTGAGGATTTTAGGCCTATATCTTTGTGTAATTTTGTATACAAAATTATTGGTAAGATTATCTCGATCAGAATCGGAAAGGTTTTGAGTAGATATATTTCTGGTGAACAGTTTGGATTTTTGTCGGGAAGGAAGATTCATGATGCGGTAGGTGTCATTCAGGAGGGTATGCATACTATGCATGTTAAATCCTTAAAATTTGTCATGATTAAGATCGATCTATCTAAAGCATATGACCGATTCAGCTAGGTTTACCTTTGGGTTATTCTTGCAAAAATGGGCTTCGCTGGGAATTTTATCGCGTGGGTTATGAGCAGTCTTTCATCTGCCTCATTCTCTATACTCATCAATGGTGTTGCCACTAATTTTTTCAAATCTGGTAGGGGACTTAGATAGGGGTGTCCATTGGCACCAATTCTGTTTGTTATTGTGGTTGAAGGACTTGGGAGGGCTATTCTTCATGCTACACTCAGTGAGTCTTATCATGGTTTATCCTTTGGTAATGAAATCGTATTAACTCATGTTCTCTTTGTGGATGACATTGTCATTGTTAATGATGGTTCTGAACAATCTCTCTCTACTCTCTATGAGATTTTAATGTTTTTTTGTAAGGCATCTGGGATGCAAATTAACAATAACAAATCAGTACTATACTTCTCCTAGTTGGAAGATTCTGAAGTTATTACTTTACAGAACATCTTCAGTTTTCCTGTTGCTAGAATTGATTCTGGCATGAAGTACCTTGGGCTTAATCTTAAACCTTGCAGATATCTTATTAGGGATTGGGATTGGCTGATTATTAAAGTTGAACAAAGGATTCAGCATTGGAGTTTCCATTGGCTGTCCAAAGGAGGAAAGCTGATATTGATTAAAGCTGTTTTAGAGGCCATTCCAGTCTATTGGATGCATTTTTGGGTTCCTTTGGGTGTCATAGACAAAATAAAAAAGCTTTGCTTTAACTTTCTTTGGGCTAGTAAACAGAATTCCTCTGGTTTACC
Organism: Pseudotsuga menziesii; assembly: GCA_001517045.1. NCBI lineage: Eukaryota > Viridiplantae > Streptophyta > Pinopsida > Pinales > Pinaceae > Pseudotsuga > Pseudotsuga menziesii. The sequence continues at coordinate 73,007 of LPNX010041379.1, forward strand.
TTGGATATCTTGGAAGTCTCTTGCTTTGCCTAAATCTTTGGGTGGTTAGGGACTTAAGGCCCCTGTATTATTTGCCAAGGCTCTTGCAGCAAAAAAGGTCTGGGATATCATTCATGGTGCGAGTTTATGGGTTAAGATAGCTTTTCAGAAATATATTTATCCATTGAATAATCTGGAGTGGATAAGATCTTCTGTTAAAAAGAAAAAGAACATTTCAATCTGCTGGAAAGCTGTTCTTTGGGCTTTTGATCTCATTGGGGATTTTCTGGTTTGGAAGGTTGGTTCTGGCAATGCTGTCTGTATTGGTTTAGATCCGTGGGTTGGATGTAAATGGAGACATGCTCTTCCTATTCCTATGATAGATAAATTACACTTGGCTGGTTTTCATTTTATCTCTGATATTGGAATTCATGGTATGTCTGTTTTGATGTCACAAGAATGGTTATCTGCAGACTCCCTGGGTTTTCATGACCCACTTGAGATTGCTACTTAGAATGGATATATTGCCATTCTCAAATCTAGCCATGTTAGACTTTGTAATGCAGGTGATTGTCTTATCTGGAACTTATCCAAAACGGGCCCAGTATTCTCCTAAAGTGGGATATGCTGAACTTATTAATAGAGAAGAGGAATTGATCTGGTGGTGGAAGGTCTTATGGAAGATGAAATGTCCACTAAAAACCAAAATTTTGGCTGGTTTCTTCTCTCCGGTAAAGCATTGACCTGGGATGTACTTTGGCTGAGAGGTAGAGAAGGTCCTGGTAGATGTTTCCTTTGCAAACAGAACTGTGAAACCAATTTTCATATTGCAGTGGAATGCCCTTTTACTCAATCTGTTTGGTCACTTATTGAAGATCATCTGCATCTTAATAATCTTTGGAATGGTGACTCCCTTTCTGCTTGTTTTAAAAACTGGTGTATTTTATTAGATGTGCAACTTATCAAATCCTTACCTATCATTGTACTTTGGTTTATATGGAAAGCAAGAAACAGATCTTGCTTTGAGGATCTAGACTCAACTCCTGCACAGATATCAAGCTACAGCCTGGGTATGTTAAATAATTTACCTCAATCTTTATCTGCGGTATCTATCAGATCAATTTTTGTGGAAGAAATTGATCAATCTTATGCATGGGGTTACTTTGATGGATTTGCAGCTGGGGATCCAATGATTTGTGGGGCCGGAGGGGTCTTGTTCATATCTGATAGGCATCATATTACTTTCAAAGCAGGTTTAGGCTTGGGTACTAATAATTTTGCAGAATTATGTGCACTTAAGCTTCTACTTAGGCTGGCTAGGATGCTTAATTTGGATAGAATTCAAATTTTGGGGGATTCACAGTTGGTTATTAATTAGGCAACTGGTAAATATCGATTACAAAATCTTGAACTAGCCATGATTCTTCAAGATGTTCACTATTTAGTTGATAGCCTTGATTATGTGTCTTTCAAACACATTTATAGGGAAAGAAACTTCAAAGCAGATTCTTTGGCTAAAGCAGGTGGCAGCATTCTTGAAGTTTTTTGGAGTTCTTGTGAACAGAGAGGGGCAGAACTTATAGAAACTTTTCAGGTTTTCTAATATGCTACTGTGTGCTATTCTGTTTCTGTGCAGTTTGTTGTCATATTGGTGGCAATTTGCATTTTGATATTTGGACAGATTGTTGGTTCTTTTGGAGATTTAAATGCTTGGGCATTTCTGGATTATATGATTCTGCTCTACCCTTGACATGATGCCTCTGGCTGATATTAATATGCATCTTTTTGCATTCTTGGTGATCATAAGCAACATTCTCTGAGCTGGACTTGTAGGCTGTTTTGGCCTCAATTATTTTGGTACCTGAATGGATTTGGATATGTTTTTCTTCATTTGATGGCTTGGACTTAGCCAATTTACTAGCTGCTGTTTTTTGATCAGCTATTGACTTATTATACACTTTTGAGACTTCATCAGCATGCTTGTTCTGCTCTGGTTTTTTGCTTTTGATCACCTGGCACAGTTGATCTGACCTGATATAATCAGGAATGATGAAAAAAGTCTGCTAAGATAAGACTTTATAAGACTTTTTGTTTGTAAAGACAACTTTTCAGTTGGATCAGTTTTGAATATGGATTTTGGATATTGTGCTCCTTTTGAGGCAATTATTTGTAAATGACAACATCTTAGTTGTATTTTGTATAATGAACCTTGAGGGCCATCTGCTGAATGTGAATATAATATTTACAATTTTTTTCTTTGGAAAAAAAAACAGTACACACTCCTCTTTCTTTTAACCTAATTGTCTCCATAACGATATGGTAATAAGTTTTTTATTAAGAATTCATAACAGCTTGGAAGTTACAATTACACTATGTTTATTCTATATTTATCTCTTTAGAAAGACATGGAAAAAGTGCCTCTTCTTAATTTATTTATTTTAAACTAGAGTTTTTAATAATAATTTAATTTTCTTTTTGACAATAATCATTCAATTCATAAGTTATTCAGGTTGAATTTCTTTCCTAGAAAGCACTTCTTCTCTCTTGAATTTCTTTCCTAGAAAGCACTTCTTCTCTCTTGAATTTCTTTCCTAGAGACCACTTCTTCTCTCAAGGTAAATCAAAGTAACATAGGGGTGGTTACATAAACAAATAAATAGTGTTGACTTTGGTAATACAGTATTTATTTTTATGTCTTTATTTTCCTTTGTAACTTTTAAATAAGAATATGTTAAATATTTTTTATAATGTATATTATTTGTTATTTATATAAATATTCTGAAAATATTCGCAATGGTTCAGATATTCGCCTGGGTGTGGATCCTGTTGTTGGTTTGGGCAGCTCTTTTATTCTCCCAGGTGATTGAAGAGCCTATTTGGAAGACTATGGGATATGTACCCTAGCTCAAGCTAGAAATAAAACTACGTTTGCTTCAGGGTACTGGTTTATAGCTGAGGATCTCGACCTTTGTGGAGATTGGAAATCTTGTTGGGAAAACTATGTTAGAGGGTTGGAATACAACAAAATTCGATTGAAGGATCTAAGTGATACTCTGCTTTGGTCTCATTATAATTATGTTGGTCCTCTTACTGTAGCCAAAGGTTACAAATGTATCATCTAGAATAGTAGTTTAGAGGTGCGAAATCCTGTTAGTGATTCTCGTTGGACTCTGAATATCCCCACTAAAATTGCCTGTTTCATTTGGCTACTGAATAAAGGCCGGATTCTTACCTGGGAGCAACTCCAATCGCGTGGTTTTCATGGTCCAAGTCGCTACGCGTTATGTGAGAGAATTTTAGAGGATATCCAACATCTTTTCTTATTCTGCCCCTTCACTGTGAGTATTTTCTCTCATTATGCAACTTGGTTTGGGTTTTCTCTACCCTGTTGCGACTCTGTCCCGTCCTTTCTAGTGCATTTGTTCACATCTATTGCGCGTCATGTTGATTTTAGATATTTGCCTCTTTTTGCATTCTGGTGTATTTGGAATCTTCGGAACAAATGTCTCTTTGAGAGTTGGAAACCTTCAGTGCAGCCACTTTTCTCCATGATCGAGATTTTTCTAAATATTTATCCAGTTCCTTTTAAATCTCAAAAAATCCAGAATATTGGTCCTAAGCCACAGAAGGTCTTTCCTTGTGCATTTTTTGATGGGGCTGCTGCCGAGAAATTAGGAGGTGCAGGTTTTGTGATATACCTAAATGATAACCATTATTTCAGTTTCTCTTTGGGCTGTGGATGTAGCACTAATACTAGAGCGGAATTACTGGCGCTCTAGGATGTTCTAAGAGTGAGTTTGATGATGGGTCTTCCCACTCACTTGATCTTTGGCGAATCTATGGTTATTATTTCTTGGCTCAACGAACTTTCCACCCTTGATATTCCATCTCTGATGCATTGGTGTGATGAAATAAATAATATGCTCCATCTCGTCCCTCCGGCGATATTCAAGCATATATACTGTGAGCATAACATGCTGGCTGATGGCCTCTCCAAGCAGGCTCTGAATTTGGATATGGGATATGGATCTTACATTGAATCTCTGGATGGCATGGTCATAGAACATGGTCAATTTATGCTATTTTAGCTACTGATCTCCACTTGTTTTTTCATCATTTGATATTTCAACATTTGATTTGTTCTGCTTTATATGACATGTTGAGACTTCTTCAGCCAGCTAGTTTTGCTCAGGATTGTCTGCTTGGGATCACCTCCGATTCACAACATTTTCTGACCTGATATATTAGGAATGATGAGAAAAGTCTGCTATGATCAGACTTTTTATATTTTTCTGCTGGCTGGATGTTTCTGCAGGCATGATCATTGTTTGTCTATGTGCTGATTAGCTACTCATTGTTCCTTTCTATCAAGAAAGAGGGTGAATGTATAATATGTCTTTTGATTCCGATGAATAACAAAGACTGGCATTTTTTCCTCTGAAAAAATAAATATTCTGAAAATATATATTAATGAGATAGAAAATTAATTATATATCTCAAGGATTTATATTTATAAGATGAAAATTAATTATATATCACATAAATAATAACTTTGCATATCATAGGATGTAACAACAATGTTCATTAATGTTAAAAAGTTTGACTATAGTTAATCATACATTTATGCTACTTATTTTTCAGAAGAAAAAAATACAAAGTAAATATAAATGTGTAACTTTTTAGCAAAAACCTCAAGATCCATAAAGCATTGTAAGTAATGTTACTTATTTTTGTAAGTTGTGAATTGCTTTAGTGGACTTAAGATACTGAGAGCTTGATTAGACTAAACGATTTGGGCATGAATCCACTCGGGAGGGTGAAATACTAAAAAGTCATAGGAATCTAGTAATGATGATGGGTTGTCATCAAGAGTATTTTGGTGCTAAAACAAAGTGAACTATTGGTGTTTGCTTACTAACCTAAGGAAAGTAATTAAGACATAACTTGCTTGTAAATGCATAATTTCCCTAAATTAACTATTAAATTAATATTCACTTAGTTTGTTTTACTATTATTATTATTAAACCTAAAAAGAAATACATTTGTTATATGACTAAAAGATTATTAGCCATTTCATATATGATATATAGGTAATATTTAATTAAATAAAAAAACATACCATATGATTAATAACTAATTATTATATATATACAAAGGAAAAAGCAAAATACATAGCTAATAATATTATTGATGCACTAAATATATAAAATTATTTCTCTAGTATATAATCATTTCAAGTTACAAGTCACATGTATGTTTAACTCTTCACAAAGATAGGAGTGCAAACTATTCATAAATATGGGAGAGTTTTAGTTATAAACAATTATGAATTAAGATTTTTAATGGTATAAACACGAATCATCCTATAATTGATATGTTTAAGTTATTATATTTATGTAAATGGAAAAATCATTTACATGATGATTTTGTTAAAATATAAATGCTTTTGTTAAAATATAAAAGATATGAAAGAAGGTATTTAGGGTTCATAGAAAGAGGAACCGAACTCTTGATTATTATTGGGGAAGAAAAGGGGTATGAAGATTCGGTAGAACGATATTTTTGGGTCCAAGTAACAAATGAACGTCTCAATGGTGTGTACTACTAAATCAATTCCTCTGTGTTAACCAAGTAAATGGCATGTTTCTATTTAAAGGAATATACTTTATTTTCTTCTCTATATAGATAAGATTTTGTGGATCCATGTATTGGATCGTACCTGCAAGATTAAATGATGAATCTTTTTACCCTTTTTGCTTACTTTTCTCGATTTAAATGAGAAGCTTCTTTACAAAGCCACAAACACACATTATTTATATATATTTGTATTACTTCTATTTTGGTTAATAGCACACTGCATCCATGGGAGGACTAGTCTCAGGATTAAAAACTTTGATTTGTCTCTTGTGATTAAAAGGATGGCTTCCCATGAAGAACATACTTTATTTAATTTCTTCTTAAACCTAGCACCGGGAAGGAGCAAACTCCTCTCCCATCCTTGCTAATAAGTTTCTTATGGTTTTGGCCAATCTTCTTACGATGTGAAAGGATTCAATCCACCACATTTGTGTGTCGATGCACAACATAAGGGAGCAACCTCTCTTCGAAAGGGAGTTAACTCATGTTTCAAACAAAGGTCAGAGTAATGTTTAGTGTTAAGGAAGAGCTCATCTTGGGGAAGAGACTTTAAGGGAAAACCTAAGTACTTAATCCCTATAACTTAATTTTAAAGAGTAGGACCTTTATTCTTATTTATATGTATTGGATGAATAATCTTCCTTAGTACCTTAGTGATCTACCTAGGAGACATAATCATTTTCCTTGTGCTTACGTTATATGCTCTAACATATGTTATACTGATCAATATCGGTGAAATAGGTGATTCTATCTCATTAAATGATAGTTGAGGTGCTATAGTTTGAACATCCTTACATTTCAGATTGTGCATTAATTGTAACCACTTCCAACTTTGACTAGGTGCACTAGTGTGTGTGAATGTGGATTTTTGTGGTCTTCTTGGCATTTATTTTTCTCCTATAGATTCCTCCACTAACCCATGCACTCTCCCATGCTTTCGTTCCCTCATTTATGAACCAAGCATGCTTCTTACCTATTCACACATGTTCACACATGGTTTCGTGACTGTTTGGTTAGGTTTGGGATCCTATTGGTCAACCTAGGGGGGTTTAGGGGTCAAATCCTATTCGAAAAATTGTATTCATTCACATGGCCTCCAAGGGCTCATGAATATTCTCCAATGTACTATAAATATGTATCATACACATCTACAAGGCACCGTTCACATGTGTTATTCCAGCTATTTCAGTTTCTTTGTTGTTCTCTTGCATACTTTGTCAGACACTTTGATGGTCAATATTGTTCTAGATCATAGACATAATTGAGAAGAAATTATCACATGGTGTCAGAGTTATTTGGAGCTACAAACAAATCTAATAAGGTTTGAGTTGTTTTTTAGGGAATATTTCTAGTTTATCTGAGTGTTTTTCATTGCAAGTTCCTACAACCACTTCATGGATTCACAAGAACTTCCTCTCCTTTGTCCATTCAACTATTATGGATGGAAGTCAAAGATATGTGCATATCTCAAGATGCAATGTCTTTATGATGTGTCCATTGGTGTTGTGAGAGAGTCATATCCATTTCAAGAGAAGTGTGGTTGGATTAATGGAATCGATAGAGACTATGGAACTATGTGTCTCATTATACCTCCCACCATGCAACATCTCCTTGATTTTGTTGAGTACCCATTTGAGCTTTGGAGAAATATAAATGAAGCTCTTGGCATGCAAAAAGAATATATGAGCTATATGGAGAGCAAGCGAATGAGCACCTCCTTATGTGTTCTTCCTCCTATGATCTTGGCCTCATGCGTTTCTCAAGAAGTTATTTGAAATGAAGAAGAAGGAGTAGCCATAAATTCAGCATCGAACTCAAGTTTCTTCCTCTATGTCTTCTTGTCCTTTTTAAGAATCCATTTTTCATGAAGATAGCATATGCCTTGTTCCCGTCACCACTGCTGAAGAGTTATCTATTCATTATGTGTCCTTCTCTCTATGTCTTCTGTTACGAATGATGAAGATTTATTGCTAGTTGATGTTCATAGCGAGCCTTCTCTAGAAGATAGGTTTTCTTCACATGAAAGTATTGGTTCAAAATATGGAGAGGCTTGGATGTCAAGTGAATATCTCTCATTGCTTCACGCTATTTTTCCCATTTATTCCTCCACCATGACTAATAGAGTTCCTTCAAGTTCATATGAAGATGGAGAATCATTTTCCATCACAATGGTGCACCTTCGTGGAGATGATTACAACCTTCCTTCAAAGTAGATGCTTCAATATCCGTATGACTCGCTTGGGGTCACATATTCTCAAGCACTTGAAGTCTCTTTTGTGCATGACATCCTGTTTGGTCTGAGGTTCAGTTTTGGAAAGCACCATTCACTCTCCTATCATTGCATTTCAGTTTTTCTACATGGTCTAAGGATTCATCATGCAATTGTTTTTGAGTTGGTTGAGCACATTCCACTTCTTCCCAAGAAGAATTTTCCTCCAGAGATACTCATCTATTTTGGAGTGTATACAGATTTTGGTTTCTTTGTCATATCCATTTTTTAGGGGAGGTTTTGTCCCATGAGGTTTTCTTCCTTACCTTTGTTACATGGATCAATAAAATTTTGTTGTAAAAGGTGACTTGTGCCTTAGTTTCCAAGGCCTTAATAAATCATGTTGAATAAGTTGTATTAAGTCATGATTAAGGGGGGGTGTTGGAGCAATAATATTCCTTAATACCTTAATGATCTACTTAGGAGACATAACCATTTTCCTTGTGCTTATGTTCTATGGTCTAACTTAGGTTATACTGATCAATACTGGTCAAATAGCTGGTTCTAGATCATTAAATGACATTTGAGGTGATCTAGTTTGAACATCCTGACATTTCATATTGTGCATTAATTGTAAACCACTTCCATCTCTGACTAGGGGCGCTAGTGTGTGTGAATGTGGCTTTTTGTGGTCTCCTTGGCATTTATTTTCCTCCTAGAGATTCCTCCACTCACCCATGCACTCTCCCATGTTTTTCTTCCCTCATTTATGAACCAGGAATGTTTCTTACCTATTCACACATGGTTTCATGACTGTTTGTTTAGGTTTGGGAGCCTATTGGTCAACTTGGGGGGGTTTAGGGGTCAAATACTATTCTGACACTTGTATGCATTCACATGGCCTCCAAGGGCTTACGAATATTCTCCAATGTACTATAAATATGTATCATACACATCTACAAGGTGTGTTGTAATATAATGGTTAGATATTGGCACCATTCACATGTGTTATTCCAGCTATTTCAATTTCTTTGTTGTTCGCTTGCATATTTTGTCAAACACTTTGATGGTGAATATTGTTCTAGCTCCTAGATCTACTTAAGAAACAATTCTTAAAACAAGAAGGAGATTTTATCTTTAAGAAATCAAAGTTCTCTTAAAAGAATTATAGAATATAAAATGCCTATCTTTGGTTTAAAAGAGAACAAATTTATATTTATGGTTAAAGAACCTAAATGTTTTATTTATGATTTTTAATAGGTATTTTATTATGAATTGTAGTTTTTTTGTTATAATTTCTATTTTGTAATTCAAGCGCTTTTAATAATAAAATAACATATAGTTAAGGAGGGGAAATCTCTTATGCTTAAACATTAAGGTGTATGTAACTTTATATAGGCTTGGGTGAAGGGATGGATTAAAAACCAGTTATGTAGAGGGATCCTAGTAAGTTTGTAAATGTATATTTTCCTAATATTTACTTGGATAATTTAAAATAAAATAATGTGTAATAATAATACATAATTCAAGGGTAAGCCTTGTGGTAAGAAATTAGAAGTCCTAGAAGTGTTCCTTGTAAAGATATTTAGAGGGAAAGAAAGTAAGTTGCAATGAATGAGCTGCAGAATTGTAACCTTCCTCATTAAAAAGAATAAAAAGATTAGCAATTTTTGGTGGACGTAGCCACAGATTGGGGTGAACCATGTACATTGGTGTTCATTTCTTGTGTTATGTCTTAATTCTACAATTTGATCCAAGTTAATCCTCCATAACTTTGTGTTGTTAAAAGAGTATTTTTTTTCTTTATTTGTACATCAAGATTGGATTACGGATAATGTTAGCAAGGTATATTGGATAAGACAAACTTTGTACAAAAAATTATGTGAATGTTTATGTTAAGGTAACAATATACCAATATTACTAATGAAAAATGATTATTAGATGGTAAATATTTATTTGGTGAATTATCTTTTGAAGTTAGAATTATTGCCCCAGTGGCAAATTCATCAAAGTAAAGTTAGTTCGTTAAATAGAAGAGTAGCCATTATACAAGAGTAGTCAATCATGTTTCATGGTTAAGTGTAATCAGCATGGATTAACAAGAGGAAGCGGTTGAATGCAATTAAAGATTTACTAAATGTTTTTACACTAATAGATAAATCATCTTTCCTTTATGTATTTATGTCCTCATAGTTATTTTGTTTAAACAAGGAGTTGAAGGTATATAACTAGATGCTCTTAATATTAATTATTTACAAAAAAGAAAGAGCTAAACCTCTATTGTCTTTAATGTGAAAAGAATGTAATGAGTTTGGTTCCTTGTTATTACTCATATCATTGCTAGAATCTTTTGTACTTTCACTCGTATTTTTGTTTATGCTTATCAATAGAAGAATTGAGGGATTTGAAAAATGAGATTGACATGTCATGCATATAACAACACTAATATACTTGATTTTCTTTGTGGATAAAAAAATAGTAAGGAAGAATTTAGGTTCGTTACAAATGGTATCAGATCAGGTTTGGAATACTCAGAACTAATGGACTCACTTGCTTTCAGGTATGTCGTGAACTTTGTGATTTGAATATGAGATTTTATGTTTACTTATGGGTATGTGTGTTATAGAACGAATAATGTTTTTAAGTTATGATCGTCAAAGTATGGGAACTAGTTTTATTAGAATCATGTGGTTGAATTTATGATGCTAGTTGCATTACTGAAATGAAAAAAGAAATGCATGAAGAGTGAATTTTTGTGTGAGGATTGACAAGTGTTAGATTTCATTAGACTGTAACAATTTGTGAATACGAATATGAATACATTACCATGCCAACAATCATTTTGTTTAGTGTACCCGTTTGAAGACTTGTGTTATTCCATCCACATAATGTTGAGTAAAAGAGAAAGTTAAGTTGAGTGCATGGTATTATTATTAAAATAGTGATAGCATTAAAAGTTTAGTGTCTATTCTAGCTTATATAAAGTAAGGTATGGATTCTACTTAAAGGTGCAAGTCAATAACTTGCTATTATATTTTATATTTGTTTTTGGAATTATGATGCTACTAATTTCTGGCAAGATATTGTGAGTAAGGAGTGCAGGTACACATGGCTGCAAGAAGCATCGTTAAATAGGAATCGGTAAGGTAGTAGAAAGAAAAATATAAATATCTTAATGGAAAAAGTTAAAATCTAAAATAATTATGATTCCTTGATTACTATGAAAGGTTAGTAAGATGTTAACATTTGATTAAACAAACGCATTATGGGAAAAAAATAGTTTAGATAACTTGACATGTCGAGAATATACCTTCTTAGAACATTTCTATTGAAATATAAGTATAGTAACTGTAGTGTTTTCGAGAATGATTAATTGTTTATTTGGCATATCTGTTATAAGGCAATTAATTTATAGAATTTTTGGTATGGTTTGTACATGCATAGGTATTAGAGGTATCAAGTTATACAAAGTGATAATGTGTTGTTTAAAACATGTGGGATGTCTAATACTGTTTCTTAAATTTTGGAAGTCTTAGTTCAATATGCCTTGGTGTTGAGTGGGTAAGCTCTATAGAATCAAGATTATTGAATCACCATGTTGGTATGGTGTTGAGCCGGTGAACTCAAGAACATCAAGAATGTTTAGAATTAGTAAACGTTTGATTTGGTGTGGAGCTGGTAGGCTCTGGAACATTGAGTATGCCTAGTGATGATTATGATATTTCATACATTCAATTTTACTTTTGAAATGAGATTAAATGTATTTCATAGTAACTAATAGTTCTTTGAGATTATTGTAGGTAATGAACTATGATAGTTCCAATAAGACCATAAATAGATAATTGAATTTATGAAATTTGCAATTAAAAACAAAATTAATGCACCTAAAGACAAATTATATAAAGAGTTACAAAAAATTTGAGCTAACCATGAGGGACTCCCTAGGTTATAAGGATCTTAACTTTCAAGACAACTTCTCTACACTAAACAAATCTTTTTAAAACAAAGTATACATGATTACCCAACTCATGAAGAGGAAGAAGAAAAATGGATATTTAAAGTATGTCATTAAGCAAGAGGAATTGAGGTTGGTGTTGAGCATGTTGGCTATGGAGCAACTAAACTGTTTAGGCTCTAATTTTTTTGATAAGTTAGCAAAGAGTTTCTAGTGAGCATCCTTGTGAGGTGTTAGGATTTGTTGAGTTCTCTATGATATGAAATTCCTAGGAAAAGAGCTAATAGTGAGCACCCAGAGGAGGTGTTAGGCATTGAAGCAGAACTGCCAAAGAGCACCCAGGTGAGGTGTTAGGTTCTGTAGTGAAAATTTTTGTGATCTTAATCTTTTAGTCTTATAGATATGTGGGCTTCCAAGGCTTGATAATTTCCAGGCTCTTTGTAGGAGATACACTTAATAGCTGTAAAAAAATGATTAAAGGTATCGTCTTTCTGGGTGATCGCATGAAGTTGGTTCTACTTTTTAATGCCACTTTAGAAATTGAAAACACAAGTCTAAAATGTAAATCTATAACTCATATGCATTATTGTGGCTAGGTTCAGAAAACCCAAGCCCAAAATCAAGGCTAATCTTAGTTAGCCTATATTGCATGTGCAATATATTGCACTTGCAATTTGCAATACCAAAAATAAAATAAAACAGAGGCATGCGGACTCAATTTCTCATTTCATATTCAGGGCCGCAGGGAACGGGAGTGCAAAAAACTAGAAGGGCGATTTGAGTTTGAGTGAATTTGGAGGCGAATTTGGAAGGACTGATTCACAAGTTGGATACAATGGAAGGTAAGTGGTTATTTCCTTCAAAATTGCTTTCAATTTTCATTTGTGTTTTTAAATTTTATAGTTTTTGTTATTTTTAAAACGAATTTAATAAAAATTGTTGAATTAAATCAAATAATGAAATATTAAAACAATTTTGAATTTGTCGTTTAATCTTAACAGAGAACACAAATGTTGAAGAAAATGTGCAAAATGAAACCACTGATAAGCAATACCCTAACTCAAACCTAAATATGGACTCAAAACTAAATAGCGGGGGGGACAAGATCGAAATTCAGAGATCTGGCTTGTTTGGGTGCATTGAGGCACCTTAGCTCACTGTTTAGAGGGGGGTATTTAAGACAATCATTAGCCGACGCATTAGATACCATAACAAACATAATTTCCAATACCCAGGGAGAACTATACAACATTAGCTCATACAAAGATTCCATGAGGCAATACTATTCCAATGGGTTGAGATATAAAGACATCAAAAAACTATAGATAACCAAAGACCAATTGTTTTCATTATTTTATGACCCTAGCACCGTATTGGTTCCACCCACCAGTCGACCACACATTTCCATAGAATGGTGCATGGAACCAAACATGAAAGACAATTGAATGGGTTGCTGGTACGTGGTCTTCGATGAAGACCCTCATGGGACTAGACGCATCCCATTCTATTTCCTTAGGAAGTTGTATGCAGAATTTATCTTGGGGAAACATGTGAACTATTTTGATATTTTAGAGTTCCAGGATGTGGGTCATGGGATGCCCAAAGATAGGGAAGGGGCTAGGACTGATCCTAATCATGTGCCACTCCCTCCATGCACACCAAAACCCCCTTGGGTATATCCTCTTATGGGTCCCATGATTGATGATACACATGAGGCCTTATTTGACTTGGAAAATACATTTCTTCAACATGGGACTGTTGTCCAGGGCAATGTAGGCCAAGGGGTTGGCAGTTCTGAGGCTGGCCCATCGCACAGTAAGGATCCACTTACTAGGTCTCCAGACCGTACTATAGCTACAAATCGCACTGGAGACGTAGAGGGTTCAGAGAGTCTTGTTATTACACACCCTTGCACAGCGTGTGGAAGCATATGCTATGGGCCTACTTCAAAGTTTCGGGACAATGGATTACTTTGATATGTAAGTAAAACTCATTATTTACATATTATATATTGTTTTATATCACAGACTTCAATTGTTTCGTAATTTATTTCTATTTAATTATCTAACAATTTATGTGAATGAATATACATCTGGTGTCCCACGACACCCCATATTTTCATATTCCGACGATTGATGTTGATGACATTGATGTAGCGGTCAATGATGCATATGGTTTTGGTGCTTCACCATTACCTGTAAGAACTTTACTTCTTAATTTCTCATTGTTATTTACATATTTATAGTAGATATTACAACATTCAATATGTCTTAATATGGATACAATATGTTTTATGCGGGGTGGGCATGATGAGTTTGTGGAATCCCCATCAAGTCCCTCACACGTAGGGGAAGATTCCCAAACACAGGTATTATTTTAATTATGCTTTTAATCATGCTTTTAGTGATTCAACATGTATGCTTTTAAGTATTAGAAATTTTCTAATTGTATCTTTATATTTTGTTGCATAGCATGATATATATGCCAGCCGAACGACCTTTTTGATTGGTGACCCACCTCTCCCCCCCCCACCCCCCCGGGTATATGTATGTTTCGCTTTCTTTAAAAAAAAAAATTTCATCCATGTAGTATATGTATTGTTTTATTTGTATTATCTAAAATTGACATATGTTACTTTATGCAGGAATCTAGTGAGGAAACGGTGCTTGAAGAGCATCAAATATATGTTGTTGTTGACCCACCTCTTCCCCTCCCAGGTACATGTATGTCTCACTTTCTTTGAAAAATTCATTGTCCTTCCATGTAGTATATGTCTCATTTTATTTGTATTTACTGACATTGACATATGTTACTTTATGCAGGAATATAGTGATCCAGTGGTACTTGAAGAGAACCAAATCCAGGTTATTGATGACCCACCTCTCCCCCCCTCCCAGGTACATGTATGTTTTTATTTCTTTGAAAAAATCATTTTTTGTCCATGTAGTATATGTCTCGTTTTCTTTTTATTATCTAAAATTGACATATGTTACTTTATGTAGGCATCTAGTGAGGCAGAGGTGCTTGAAGAGCACCAAATCAATCTTTTTGGTGACCCACCTCTGACCCCCCACCAGGTACGTGTATTTCTTGCTTTATTTTAATTGTGCTTTTAATGATTCAACATGTACTTTTTTAATTATTTGAAATTTTCTAATTGATATTTATGTTTTTGTACGTAGGAACCTATGTTTGATACAGTTGTCCACCGAGCGGCCTTGCTCGCTAATGCATATTCCAATCCTTTTATCTTGGCGTCAGTTGTTTTTCCCACTGGTTACATGCCTCTTCATGACCCCTAGGTATATTTATATATTGCTTATCTTGTATCTATGTTTCCCCAATTGTCCCTCCATGTAGTATAGTTTTTTTTATACATGCTAGTATCTTTTTCCTTGTTTCCCCCATTGATATGCTGACATTGACATATATATTATTTTATGTAGCTTGATAGTGATCAAGTGGTGCTTGAAGAGAACCCAATCGGGGTCTTCACTCACCCACCTCTCCCCC